>JADDOH010009892.1:0-47271 GCA_016648135.1 Agrypnia vestita
ATATTAGGTCCTTACATATGAAATTGGCGTTTTGCCGTACTGGCAAATTTGATCTCAAATATCTTCTCTTTGGTTAGGAATTCCAAATCCAAATTGATACAGCTATTTACTCATGTATTTGTGTTTTGAAAATTATAATTCATTTGTTTTTTCCTCAATTGTTTTTTTCTTTGCGTCACTCAGTTTACAAAATGAAAAACTTGAAATATCGCGTTATTTACGAGTACGAGTTCCACCGTGGCACCAGTGCTGCAGAAACGGCTCGAAGGATTAATGATGTGTATGGCGACGGTGCAGAAAACACAGTGCGTTTTTGGTTCCAACGTTTTCGTTCTGGAAATTTCGACCTGCAGAACAAGCCCCGTGGACGGCCGGAGACCAAAGTTGATAATGAAGAATTGAAGGCTATTGTGGAAGCGGATCCATCGCAAACCACATCGAGTTAGCTGCAGGCTGCGGTGTTAGTGATAAAACTGTTTTAATCCACTTGAAGCAAATTGGTAAGGTGAAAAAGTTTGAAAGGTGGGTACCTCACGAATTGAGTGAAGCAAATCAATAAACGCGCGTTGACTGCTGCGTTGCATTACTCACCCGGCACAATAATGAAGGGATTTTAAATCGAATCATTACCTGTGATGAAAAGTGGATCCTGTACAATAATCGGAAGCGCTCATCGCAATGGCTGAACCCTGCCGAACCAGCCAAACCATGCCCCAAGCGAAAATTGACTCCAAAAAAGTTACTGGTGAGCGTTTGGTGGACTAGTGCTGGTGTCGTTCACTACAGCTTTCTTAAATCTGGCCATACGATTACGGCAGATGTCTATTGTCAGCAACTGCAAACCATGATGGAAAAGCTAGCTGCTAAACAACCGAGGCTGGTTAATCGCTCTAGGCCACTGCTGCTTCATGATAACGCTAGACCACACACTGCACAACAGACGGCTACCAAATTAGAGGAGCTTCAATTGGAATGTCTAAGACATCCACCGTACTCTTCGGACCTTGCCCCAACAGATTACCATTTTTTTCGAAATTTGGATAACTTCTTGCAAAGGAAAAAATTCAACTCCGATGGGGCAGTCCAAACCGCCTTCAAAGATTTTATTGATTCCCGTCCGAATGGTTTTTTTAGTAAAGGGATCGATGAACTACCTATGAGATGGCAAAAGTGCATAGATAGCAATGGTACATACTTTGATTAAATAAATATATTATAATAATAAAAAATTGGCTTTACGTTCCTCCCATACTAAACGCCAATTTCATATGTAAGGACCTAATACTTCAAAAAAAACAGTGTATTTTATAGATCGACCACAATCAAAAGACCATTCCCTAGCTTTGTCTGGTAAGAAGGAAGCGGGGGAAAGTTGCCTGGCAAGCCCGTATTACAAGCCTCAATATGGTATTCCAAATAAATATATATTTTTTAGTTAAAAAAGGTTACTTACTTACTTGAAAAACTTATTTTGTGTTCATTTTTTGCATCGTAACAACACAATTTTTTTGCGCACCTTCTTTTGAATACGGTCTAGCTATAACTATATACGCTTTTGGAATACAATAAATAGGAAGGAATATATAAATATGCGGCCAATATGCGGCCTTTAGTAAGAGTAACACGTATGTGAAGAGTATTTTGTGAAGGTGTTGTGAAGATGTTGAAGGTGTGGTGTAGGATGTATTGATACTTACATCTTAGTGTAGTAGTCCTGATTAAAAGACGGGTCACGTCTTGAAACCAGTAAAGAAAAAAAAATTAGTGGTTTTATACCTACTAACATAAGTAACATTTTGTAGAGAATTATTATACGATTTAATTGCTGGTTCAAATATGGGAATTTATTTCACGGAAATATCAACTTCTAATTATTTCGACGAAAGCCAAATTCACCGAAGGACAATCGTTGTTTAAAAAGCAAACCTAGGGAATCCATCAAGAATGATATTTCCAATTACAAGACAGGATGAACAAAACAATAACCCTGCCTTGTTAACTGTGGCAGACGGAGTTATTTTTCTTTTGGTTCAGAGCGGAGTTTTGCGAAATATTTCCCCGCAGTACCCCGAGAACAACGTAATTGAATATCAAGTCGACGTTGTGTTGTCGTGTGCATTTTTTAATGGTTTGAAAGTTATTCCGCGAGTTAAAAGTTGTGTGTTGCAATTCTCGGAAAATGAGTGCATGCCAGTCTGCGCAAAATGCACTTTTATGACATAAAACACTGATGTATTTAAACTTGATAAATCTTCGGAAACGAAGATTGAAAAGAGTGAAATATGAAGTAAATAGTTTTCTTTTCGATGTTTATTGAGTCAAATTTGTGTTTCTTTTTAATTTTATTTCTTAAGTTAGTTGATGACATCCCCGTATATAAATAACTAGTATTTTAGAAAAATGCTAACTTAGTTTACTTTCATTATTTCAGTTATTTATTTATTTATTTATTTTATTTATTGAAATTAACGAACATAGTCCAATAATATATATTACATAACATGAACAACATAAAATACAAGAAAATAAAAGTTATAGAAATTTAAAAGAAAAGCAAGAACAAAAGAAAAGTATCAACAAAATGGAGACAAGATCTAGACTACCTAATCAGAGATTGTTTGAATCTGGACAGACTTATACCAAAGAAGTACAGATCCTATCTTGAATTTATAAGACGACATAACCGTGACATGGGAGCATGGAATCCATAATTGGTTCTATGATGGCTAAGGAACAACAGTTCTTTATTTCTGAGTCTACGGGGAGGGATATTGAATTGTATGTTACTAATACTAAACGTAAGACTAAAAGAAGGCGTGAGGAGTGTGGTGGAGATTAGCGTCCGCTGGGTATGTGGGCGTGGTCATAAGGCGCAGAAGAGAGGGCATAATAGATGGAGTTTTAAGTAAAACATTTGTAAAAAAGGAAAGAAACTAGATATTTTAGAACACTTTGAATATTGATTATATTTTTGTTACTATTAATTAAGTTTAGTATTAAGTAACATTACTGAAGATGATGCATTAACATCGAAAACATTATAATCGTTATAAAAAATGGAGACAGTAAACAAAGTTATCACTTTTAATACATTTTCAAAATGACCTTTCACAAATTTACACAAGAAAATTTTGAAAAAAGTATTTTATATACTAATATACTACCCATATTAACAAATATATTTACATTTAAATATCCTATAATATTATACAACCTATAATACCTACATCGTAATCTTTAAAATAATCTTATCTCTAATACAGTCTACATATAATATAATATATAATATGTCTTATAATCTACAATTCTATACTATTTTTACAATAATTAAAGCATTTATGTTTAAAATCATTCATTGTATTCTTCATGTTTTCCAGCCATTTCCATTTTTACACCTCTGTGTATTTGACAATTATGTGTATGTATACATTTTTTTCTTATATGTTGATCTAATTCTATTCATATTTCTGGTAATATAGCTATGTACGAGAATAATTTTGTTCAGAAAATATTTTGGCATTTTGTCTGAGAATTATATATGTACAAATCTGAGAACGTTATAAATAAGAATTTTTTTATTTCCATCCAGTTGAGTGATTTTCTCATTTCTTCAATGTATTTATATTGTGTATTTTCTTTTTTTTAATATTATTTGTAGTTTCTTGATGTTTCCTTCATTGGCCAAATACAAGACTGTAACAAAATATGTTTTGTGAGGAATACTTCTAGTTGTGTATTTTAATTTTTATTATTTTTACTATTTTTTTTCAATCTTCCAAGAATTTTTTTAATAATTTATTTATACATATTCAAATTTGCTACCAATGTTAATTTTGAATCTGAAATAATATCTAAATATTTAATTTCATCCACCTTTTCAGTAAGATCACTGTCAATATTGACATTTAACAGAATTGGTTGGACATGGATATTGGTTGGACATGTGACGATTAATATTTTTTCTGCCACCTAAGAAGGTTAGATACTTCAGAATATTTTGATACATTAACATTTCTCTAAAAAACGGCTGAAAATTATTTCAATTTTTAACACCCTTTTATATTAGTTTTTTTTTAAGTTTAGTTTTATATCAGCTTGTAACGATATTGGCCTATTCAAATAGACATTGCTGAAAAATTATACGAAAATATCTATCTGCCGGATAAGTAGGTGCGGGCGAGCGTTATTATTTCTGCACGCGGGCGTGTAAAGCGGGCTTTATGTTATATGATTCTGATGAAGCGAGCCTATCAGGAACGTGGATTCGCGGAACGAATTCGACGAATCAGAGGCTTTCTGAGTTAGACTTTACCTTTACACGTCGGTTGGAGTCAAAAATGGCGAGAAATATAGACTATATAAGCCATACAAATTCGAGGATCTGGCCTTTTTTTCTTCAGCATCAACATTGGCCGGAGGCTCTTGTGGAGAGAGGACCGAAATACCACCAGTGAGTCACAGAGGCAGCAACACTCGACGATACAGCTAAGCATTTTCAATATTATTTATTTCTATTGCCTTTTTCGTGTATTCAATTTAGAACTTTCTGGATCGTAACAAATATTGATACATGTTGTGGATTGTTTTGTTACGTAATTTGGGCCTAAGGATAATTATTACTATACACGCTTCAGATTTTAATATACAAGAAATCGTGATATGCGACTGTGATAAATCCAGCGGGTGAATAATTGCATAACGCTTATGAAATATATAATTCTGTCGCTGTTCATATGAAAAATCATTTAAATTTGATATTCATATATTACCAAAGATATAAAGGCTTTAAAATGGAATACTTTACTGACGAGGGGTGTTTCGTGTTTGTTTGTGGGTTTTAAAATTCAGTATAATTATGTATATTCAATGTCGCGAGGTTCGGAATGTGCGAGAGGTTCTTCAGGGCGGATGTATTCTTATGCTAAAGAATGCTTTGTTATCTATACTGGCGATTGAATACACGGATTTCTATATGATTTGTATTGTTTGGAAATAATTGGGATCGGAGTATTTATGGGGTTTTGATATCACGATTGTCAGTGTGATATAAATTCAAATCGTATGAGGAATTCCCCACAAATAATATATTTTAAAAATGCATCTGGATTTTATATTTATTTTATTAAAACATGAATGTGTGGTTTGTTTGAACTCGTTACATGTTTGTATTGCGTATCATTGGGCAATCGTTGAAAACACGATTTGTTCCTATCAAGTTCTTATAAAGACGTGTTTCGAATTGTATATATTCCTTAATTGCGATAGTTATTCATATGACATTGTTTTATTCATTCAATATTAGATATTTGAAATGTTTTTTTTACAACATATTCCATTATTGTGGGTCGTTTACGGTTAGATCAGATCAACCTTCGGTCTTCCGTAGCCGTGATAGTTTTCATATGACATTGTTAAATTCATTCAATATTAGATATTTGAAATGTTTCCTAGAACATTTTTCACTATTGTGGGCAGTTCGCGGAGTGTTCAGGGGTGGTTAACCTTCGGCCTTCCGTAATTGCGATAGTTATTCATATGACATTGTTTTACTCATTCAATATTAGATATTTGAAATGTTTCTACAACATTTGCCATTATTGTGGGCAGTTCGCGGTTTGTTCAGGGGTAGTTAACCTTCGGTCTTCCGTGATCACGTTATTTACTTATATGACAGATTGTTTTGCTTTGTTCGTTTAATATAAGTAATGTCATATTTTTATGAGTTACCGTAATTATTTATCTATATGATTTTATTATTGAGAGTGATGCAACGAATACTACTTTCATGAATACGAATATCAGGCCTACTATTCGGTGAATACGAATGCGAATATTTCCACCAAGGTGGGGGAACTTGAACATACTTGTAAATATAATAACCTTGATGCAACGAATACTACCTTCATGAATACGAATATCAGGCCTACTATTCGGTGAATACGAATGCGAATATTTCCACCAAGGTGGGGGAACTTGAACATACTTGTAAATATAATAACCTTGATGCAACGAATACTACCTTCATGAATACGAATATCACGCCTACTATTCGGTGAATACGAATGCGAATACTTCCACCAAGGTGGGGGAGAACGCAAGCATACTTGTAATTGTATTGTTTATGTCTGCTTGTGATATCACTGTACGGCGTAGATGAACTAGTTTGAAAGGGCTTATGTTCTGCATGTGCTTGGCGTAGAGGGATTCGTTTTCTTGTTTCTAGGATCTAATACAGTTTTACAGGTGCTGATATTGAAATATATATATATATACAAGGAAAACACTATTTTGGGAACTAACTGGATGACAGATATTGAAGCACACATACACACAAGGAGGACGTTATGTTAAATACATGACTGGAAAGTTGTTATTGGAAAACACAGGCGTCCAGTCGGCGGGACGCAAGCATATTTGTAATTATATTGGTCATGTCTGCTTGTGATATCACTATACGGCGTAGATAAACTAGTTTTAAGGGGTTTATGTCCTGTATGTGCTCAGCGTAGAGGGAATAGTTTTCTTGTTTCTAGGATCTAATACAGTTTTACAGGTGCTGATATTGAAATATATATATATATATACAAGGAAAACACTATTTTGGGAATCACTAACTGGATGACAGATATTGCAGCACACATACACACAAGGAGGACGTTATGTTAAATACATGACTGGAAAGTTGTTATTGGAATACACAGGCGCCACTAGAAGATATGGGCAGTTTGCAGAGAACTTCAACTTCTGTCAGTTAAGGACCTTTTACTATTACTATTCTTTCGCCTTTTTGCATAACCGTGGATGAACTAGATTGAAGGGGTTATGTTCTGTATGTGCTCGGCGTAGAGGGAATAGTTTTCTTGTTTCTAGGATCTAATACAGTTTTACAGGCGCTGATATTAAAATATATATACAAGGGAAATAAGGGCTACACAGGCGTTGGTAATTGCCCAATTTTGGAGAGGACCCGTTATATGACTTCGGATCTGGATGCCATCTCGGAAGCAGACCAACTACAGAACTAAGATAAGAACCTTTAATATTATTTATTCCTGATGTTTTCTTATGTGTAACAAATGGAATGTTCGCGCTATATAATTTGTCATTGTCACATGGTCACTATTCATTTCATTACGTGGGTTCAGAGTTCGACGGTAACGGACGCGGAAACAAATTAGTACTGAGGTCGGGGCGTAACGTCGGGATTATATCTTAATTATCTTTAGGATAGAAGCGAGGTCATTGTACGTGCATTCTGCATTTCAAACGTCTTACTAACATATATAAATACATATTATTGCGTTTTACAAATTGAATAGGTTCGCGGAAAATAGGTATTTCGCCCGGTTGTGCAATATTAACTTCCAACGTAGCATAATGAGATCTTATTACCGGCGCTAGACTCTTAAGGTTAGGCACGCGGGGATTATAAATGGGATAATGAACGAGAACCGAATGGGGAAGTTCGTCTCTTCATGGTCGGGAGGCGAGGAGTCGTACGTCTTTCACGCCCCGTGATCTTGGGAGGCTGAATTTCGATTGTGGAAAAGATGAAGTTGGACCTACTCGCGTGGCAAGACAGGGTCGAATGTCGGAGCGCGCGTTCTCGGCTATGGAGTCTGATTAGATTGGAGAGACACCTTAGGTCAGGGACTAGGTAGGGCCATCTTAACTGTATCTACCCGGTTGTGACTGGGTTTTAAAGCCAAGAATTACAGGATGGTCTGAAGGTCTTGATGCGGTTACCCCTCTAACATCTAAGGGGAAGAACCTCTCACGTCTTTTCAGTCCCCTTGGTGCGACGAGCTCGGGCCCTGGTTATGAATGTATGTGAATGTAATAACTCCGTACTCAAGGACGAGATAGGACGTTCCTCATGAACGAGAAATTATAAGATGCAGGTAGCAGTTCGACAATCAATACTTATGCTCGGGACCGCTTTAATGAACGAGATCTGTTAGCAGTTTAACAATCAACTTTTATGATCGGGACCGCATTCAGGAGCGCGATGGCATTACTAACACCATCATTCTCATCAGTCACCACCTTTTCTAACTTGCTGTATACAGAGACCTTCGGGGTTCTCCCTTCCCGGCCAGCGAGAAACATATCAGGAACTACACAATCAACTGTAATAATCATGCTGTTTTACCATCATTTAATATCTCTAGTCAATAAGACTACACCGTGGGATCAATCACATCAACTATATTTGGCGATGCTAACATGGCTCTGACTGACGCGCTCAAGGGAGAGTCTTTTCCAGTCACCCAGTTAGTTCATTCAGCCCTTTAATCAGCAGTAAACATCATAATAATCCGGCTCATGTAGCCGTAACGTGGGATCCTCATCATTATACACCAGTCAATTTGACTGCCCCGCGGGATAATATACAAACCTTAATATCAGACGCGGGATTTCTTCCTGATATGTTTGTCGCCGGGAGGCGAGGACTTCGGGGGATTCCAGCAGGAGCAATAGAGTCTCGGCTTGATCTTGGTCTGCAGCTTAGTGTGGGAGGTTATGTCTAAACAGGAGTTAACCACCGGATGAGGCGATGCTCTGGGGCCGCATCCCCCTCCCCCCTACAGGGGGGGGGGGGCATCTAGAATCCACGTTTGAACAGAAGTGGTTAGACACGTCTTAAATTTCACTTACAAATCTGTATCTTCCATTCCCTTAGAATCTCGGGCTGCGATAATGTCAGACAAAGCTTGCCCTGAGCCTCTGTTGCGCCTAGTTGTTGTGAATATATATATGTTTGTCTTCCCCTACTATGTACTATGAACAGATTGAGCAGATTGGACAACGTGAGACGCGCTATCGGTAGGTTTCTTACTTGTGTTTTGAATATAACGTATGCTATTATATCTTGTAAATCTGTCGTAAATGGGTGCCGCATGTGGTTGTGCTGACACTGTTCTAAGCTGCTATTATGAGATGTTGATAATCAATGCGGGCGGAATCTTTAGCGTATGCCGTTAACTTGGCAACGATTGTATTGTTTTATATTACAGTATTTTAACCCCGGTGGTATTATAGTTATGGCGGTTCAATGTAAGGGAGTTTTGCTACTAGCGTTTATTCCTAGGCTACGCCGCATATAATTGGCTTTTAGGCCAACTCCGGACGTGGACGATATCGGCTATCTCTCATATAGGCGAAACTGTAGAGTTCTAGAGCGGTTTCTAGAAGGACGAGTACGGATTAGTTACGTGCGTTTGTTATTTCCATAGTTAGGTAAGAATTCGATCTATATTAGTCTAGTCGCGTTAATAAGAATACGAATCTCACCACATATCAAAAGAATTTTGGATAGCTACGGGCACAACGGAGGAGGAATTTTCCTAACCACTAGATAGATCACGACTGGCCAATTTTGAAAATATAAATTCTTAACAAAAAAAAAATAAATAAAATATTAGCTTTCATGTAAATATACTTCCGAAGTTCTAAGTTCAACTTAAGTTTTCATCTAGTAGCTTAAAGCATAAAGTGTGTGCTTAAAAGTCCCAAAAGCTGTAATAAAGCTCAATTCGGTAGCTTAAAGTCTCAAGCTTTGGGCTTTTCGTAAAACTTACATTATTAAACTTTATAGTTAGGTATTTAGCTTAGGTGTACAGGTAGGTACGTTACACACCCATGATAGAATATACCATGCTTATTCATTTTTTGGAAGTTGTATATATGTTCAAATTGCGTGATTGCGAATGTTACAATTGTGTAAAGTGATCACTTAAGCCAACCATAAAAAGACAGGTCATAAGTCCTGTTACACCCAAATGACTTCTATACCTACTTTCCCATAATTAATACAGTTTTGTCTCTGTGAGATATCTATAATATACACTAATTGATTAATAATGTCTCTGTGACATTAATCCAGCACTGTTCTGAAAGATTTGAACAAACTCAAAATATTCTGAATTGTAAATACTGGTAAAAAAGGAATTTAACAAAAAATTGGAAATAATATTTCCTGGCGTATCCTAGTGTAATGCAAGTATTCGGATGAATTTCATTGCATACTATAAAGTATATTGCTCCCAAAATTCCGTAAATCAATTGTAGATTTTCTCATTAGCGACATCTGTGGGGATTTAGGGGAATGAAAATGGCTTTGTACAGGCCGCATGGAAAAGGCGCTTACAACTCATATATGAAAGCTTCACGCAATTTGAACATATATACAACTTCCAAAAAATGAATAAGCATGGTATATTCTATCATGGGTGGAAATGGCGAATGTTACAATTGTGTAAAGTGATCACTTAAGCCAACCATAAAAAGACAGGTCATAAGTCCTGTTACACCCAAATGACTTCTATACCTACTTTCCCATAATTAATACAGTTTCGTCTCTGTGAGATATCTATAATATACACTAAGAACCAGATTTACTGTTGGTACTCTAAATTGAATACACAAACGTTGAGTTATATTTATCACTTCTATAGTTTCGAGAGGAGCGTTTCCTCTCTTCATCAGGTAAAATTGATAAATAAATACCTTAAATAAATTTTTTTTCTACCCATTCGTCTGGGGCTGCAGGTCGCGTGGTAGGGTTGATTTTTTAAGTCATTAGATAAAATTAAGATCGGAGTCATTTTCTGGAATATTATTAATTTTTTCACGAAATTTACGTGCCTCAAGTTTGTAATTAATAGTTTTTATTTTTGACTATCAAAAAAATAGTTGTTATCAATTATATGGTTGGTAAATTCAGAGAAATGTTACTTTCTTATCAGCGTCGATGTTATTGTATTTTTGTTTCTCGTGACTTAGCGACTAAATTGGCTCTCACGATCTCCACAAGTAATTTCGATAAATTCGTGATAATGGCGAAGTATTTCCCATTTGGATTAATGCAATTCTGTTCACGCGTTGGTCTGCTGTGCTGGCAAAGTACCCGTCAGAGGACACGCTCCGTGGACCGCGACCATGGAGCGGTGCAATCAAAATGCCTCGCCAATTATCTGACGACACGGAGGACATCACTCTTTGGAGAACAATCGGGCTGATGGTATTATTAGCGCGACAGTGACTGATTCTTTTGGCAGAGGAAGTGTGACGCGTTGTTTTCGGGTAGATTAAGCGCGCCAGCTATGTGACGAGCGCATGTGGCAAATTTTGGTTTGCCCTTAATGTGCACACATGATTTAATTTTTATTCATGTGATATAATAAATTAGTGTTTTGTTTTTTTTCTACAAGAAGTGTTCGTTGTCTTTATTTTGATTGTATATATACAGGATTTGAAAGAGATAGTCAACAATACTTAACAAGTAGATTTCAGCTTTAGTTATGAGTCGAAAATGTTTATAGTTAATGAGTTACGCAATATAAAAATGTGCATTTTTTCTCAATATTTTTAACAGGTTGTAAGCCATGGGCCATTATATACGAGACTTTTATACAATCTTCTCATATAAATAGCCTCATATCTTTTAAAAAACGTTTTATATGAGACTTAATAATATAATTTAACTGAATTAAAATAATTCTCCCGCGGTGGACAAATATTATAATTTTTCCGTCAGAAAAAATATATATTAGGTCCTTACATATGAAATTGGTGTTTTGCCGTACTGGCAAATTTGATCTCAAATATCTTCTCTTTGGTTAGGAATTACAAATCCAAATTTATACAGCTATTTACTCATGTATTTGTGTTTAGAAAATTATAATTCATTTGTTTTTTCCTCAATTGTTTTTTTCTTTGCGTCACTCACAGTTTACAAAATGAAAAACTTGAAATATCGCGTTATTTACGAGTACGAGTTCCACCGTGGCACCAGTGCTGCAGAAACGGCTCGAAGGATTAATGATGTGTATGGCGACGGTGCCGCAAAAGAAAACACAGTGCGTTTTTGGTTCCAACTTTTTCGTTCTGGAAATTTCGACCTGCAGAACAAGCCCCGTGGACGGCCGGAGACCAAAGTTGATAATGAAGAATTGAAGGCTATTGTGGAAGCGGATCCATCGCAAACCACATCCGAGTTAGCTGCAGGCTGCGGTGTTAGTGATAAAACTGTTTTAATCCACTTGAAGCAAATTGGTAAGGTGAAAAAGCTTGAAAGGTGGGTACCTCACGAATTGAGTGAAGCAAATCAACAAACGCGCGTTGACTGCTGCGTTGCATTACTCAACCGGCACAATAATGAAGGGATTTTAAATCGAATCATTACCTGTGATGAAAAGTGGATCCTGTACGATAATCGGAAGCGCTCATCGCAATGGCTGAACCCTGCCGAACCAGCCAAACCATGCCCCAAGCGAAAATTGACTCCAAAAAAGTTACTTGTGAGCGTTAGTTTGGTGGACTAGTGCTGGTGTCGTTCACTACAGCTTTCTTAAATCTGGCCAGACGATTACGGCAGATGTCTATTGTCAGCAACTGCAAACCATGATGGAAAAGCTAGCTGCTAAACAACCGAGGCTGGTTAATCGCTCTAGGCCACTGCTGCTTCATGATAACGCTAGACCACACACTGCACAACAGACGGCTACCAAATTAGAGGAGCTTCAATTGGAATGTCTAAGACATCCACCGTACTCTCCGGACCTTGCCCCAACAGATTACCATTTTTTCGAAATTTGGATAACTTCTGGCAAAGGAAAAAATTCAACTCCGATGGGGCAGTCCAAACCGCCTTCAAAGATTTTATTGATTCCCGTCCGAATGGTTTTTTTAGTAAAGGGATCGATGAACTACCTATGAGATGGCAAAAGGGCATAGATAGCAATGGTACATACTTTGATTAAATAAATATATTATAATAAAAAAAAATCGTCTTTATGTTCCTCCCATACTAAACACCAATTTCATATGTAAGGACCTAATATTTTAATTTCAATAATTTATTTTTTATATTTTTTTACTTTTGGTCACTTTATTTTTGTTAATTACTTAAAACGCATTATTTCCATAATCATTTATCACAAAATTTATATATAATTTTGGGTATGTACCTAATATAATATATTATATTAATATAAAAAATCAAATTAAAAGTAGGTATTATACATACATATATGTGAAAGTCCAGCAGGACATGGATAATGAATAAATAAATAGTATTTTAACAATTAAAATACTTCATTATAAAAATAAATGAACAAAAATAAATACACATAGCCAAAGAGTATATAAAAAAATAATGTAAGAAAAACAGTACAAAATTATGAATATATTAAAATCACCAAAATATACAAATAAAATTTATAAAATAATAAACTCACTCTAAAAAATTAAGCTCAATTGAATGCATAAGGTGACAAAATTACATGGAGGGCCGATCGCTGTCCTAGCAGTATTAGCCTTACGTAAGCCTTTCTTACTTGTTCCATGTGAACGTTGATGAGGAATTTCCATCATCTCATTTCACAACCCCCATACAGTTAACGTGATGGGCTGTGTAACATTATCGACCCCGGGGAGAACTGTAGTGAAGTAGGGTATTTCGGGAAAGGTGGGGATTTTCCAATACATGTTAATTCCCCAGCCTCCCCGATAACACAGTCGTAAAAAAATCTCTCTCTGCGCATGAAAGATATTTTATGAAAATATATTTTTTGCTCCAGACCTAATGGGTTTTTTGACTTGTAGAATTTGATCGTATTATTTGATATCATACAAATGTTTTAAATAATTTTATTAATTTCAATTGACATTTTATCTTTAATTAACTGTAACCTATACAGGGTTATTTGGAAAACATTAATAAAATCTTAGAACTATACTCCTGCCTTGATTATGATTCCAAATGTTCAAGCTATTATGACCTAATATCAATAGTTGGTAAAAACCCCCAAAAAATTCCAATTGGAATGTTTTCCAACTGGAATTCGAAAGTTTTTATTTATTTATTTGACTTGTGTTAAAGGGAATGAATTTTTCATGTTCGATATAAGTTACTGTAATGATAGTCCAACGTTTTACAAAAAATAAGTCAGAAATATTGAAAAAAATGTAAACTTTGATGTCGCATATCTCCTTAACTATTGATATTAGGTCACAATAGCTTGAACATTTTCGACTCATAATCAAGTCAGAAATATAGTCCTGCGAGGTTATTAATGTTTTCTGAATAAACCTGTAAAATAAAAATATATAAACCCAGTTTTAATTTAGTGTCTACTTTCTAGTGAAATGTTGATTGCCTGCCTTTTGGCAGTATTTTCAGAGGCCTTATGCCTCGGTTAATTTATTATTTTAAAAGTGTAAGGTTGTAGAGTAGCAGCGTCGGCTACCAGATTTTTGTAAATCAATGATTAAATTGTCGATTTTCCTTCATCTTTTATTATGATAAATGATTTTCCCCTGATAATCTGGTGAATTATAGACTCACACACACTCATCGCACATTTTACACATCCTCATGGGAAAGGTCAGTCAGCGGATCGTGGACAAGTCTGTCGCTAAATATGAGATTGTCGTGCGCCTGCCGCTGGAGCTAGCCGGTGGTGGATGTCAACCCCATAGTATAGCGGTTTTCCCGCAGGGTCACATAGCAATATTTTTGTGAAACACTTTGTTTACCAATTTTTAAATTTGTAATATTTTTAAAAAATATGAAAATGTTGTCACTGTAAGCATTTATTCTTTCAGCACATCTATGGATATTTCTATCATATTACGTATCTCTGTATACACGAGTAGCTAAGCGTAATCTACCGTACCATTATGCTACATTACATTCAGGTAACTCGCAAAGGTTCGTGAAGGGATTTTCTCGCGAAACATGTTTCTATTTTCCAAACACATCCCAGTATCTGATACCCTAAATTGAGTTTTGTGGTTTTGTAATGAAAATCACTCGTATTAATGCCGTATTGAATCGCATTGCGGTGAGACAAATGTAATAACTATTTATTACGATTTCTCTTACAATGGAAGATATATTTTTGGAACAAAATAATGTTTCAAATTACAACTTTGATTAAAGAGAAGACGTTGTACCTAACATTAACCCGAAATAAATAGGATAGACGAAGTTAATTTGGATTTTGTTGATATTACGTGCCTCATGGGATTTGTAATAAATATAATATTGTCTTTATCTCAAAAAATATGCTTGTGATCATTAATAAACTTTTATTTGCGGCTTTTACTTCACTAACGTTAAAGTCCATCTCATCAGCAAATACCCGAGCTAATAAAAGTAAAAGTAGACAAGGTGTAAAAAAAGATATTTTTTAAATTTTTAATGAATCATATTGTATCATTAACTGTCTTATCAATAAATTATATGACTACTAAATTAAAAAAATAATATATTATTAAAATAATAAAAAGTGTGGATGTTTTGATACATCTATGCATGTGGGGTGCAAATGCAGCAATACCTAAAAAAATATTTTTAAAGCAGTCACCGGTGATTACTAATTTAAATTGCACTGAATTGTAGATTATATGTTTTTGTTCTTTCCAAAATCATGTTTCATATAAATTATCAGCCTATTTTTCCTATCAAATCTCGAATTCACTACATTATAAATTAGTAATCCTTGATTACTGCATTTAATTTTTTATGGATAGTGCTGCCTTTGCTTTTATACACTACATATCATCTTTATTGTATGGTGTTGTTCCTATATTTGTTTATTTTCACTTTTTAGCCAAGATGCAAACCGCTTTATATTGCCTTAATCTCTCGCCAGATGACGAATCATTGTTCTCACAACGGGATACGTTTATCATGTTAGCGCAATGGCAGTATACAATGTATATGTCTGATTGGGTATTTCTTTGCATTATTGATTAAGGTTATATGTTGTTTTATGTTGGACCAATTTTTTTTTGATAAAAAAGAATCAATATTTTCAATCAATTTATGGGCAAAAAAAATTGCTTTCTAATAATACGTTTTATTACGTAAATATTCATTAAGATGCATAAAAGTGACTCGCAATTACTTTAAATAATGTATTGGAATATTATGAATTGGTTTGTTAATATAGTTATTTGGAGTTCATGAAAACATAATTTAACAGATGTGGTTCATTTAAATGATCCCTAGGGGATATTAGAATTAAATTGTATCACTTTATAAACATTTTCGCTTATAATATATAATATAATGGTGAAATATCACTGTAATCTCCCTAAATTCTATAGAGTGTTTAATCTGATTTTAACAATTTAACAAACTCAATTTAAATTCTAACAATAATTTCCAACCGAAGTGATATTTTTTTGAAATAGTAATAATGAAATAAATATAGGTAAAGCAATTGTCATGAAACGTACTTTTCTCTGATGATTATCCAAATATTATTTTGGTAAATAAAATCTGTTCAGAAGTTCTTTAGAATGTAAACAATTTATTTCCAAGAATTTATGTAAATCTGCTTAATTTTGAAATATTTAATGTATTTTTTATTCTTAAGATTAAGTTTTCTTTCTCACAATATTCTTGTGCATAAAATGTTATATTCCTTAAACAACCTGTACTTTTAAAATTTATATTTGTACAGGGGTATGACTGCTTGCTATTTATTTATTTATGTAATATTTTGTAAAGCATACGATAAAAAAATATTTAGTAAACTTTCAATACAGATCGATATTATTGAATCAAATACAGGGCAATAGGCGAAAATGAGGAAAGAAGTTGGGATAAGTATTAAGGGAGGAAAAGAGATAAGACGTGAATATACTTTTGTGTTTGTTTAGATAATTAGTTAGAATATATTTTTTGATGTTACTGCATTGTGTGATATATATAGTTCATAAATATTTTTGCTATGTAGTGTAGTGAGGTTAATGTTATGTATGAACTTTTGACAGAGCGGATTTGATGGCGATGATTACTTATAAGAAGAGTGATGAAAAAGAAGTCTGACTCTACTCACATGAATATGTAGCTGTAGAGTAATGCATAGAAAGCTAGTGAGCAAGGCACAAAATATCTAGAATAAATAAACCTCTGATACGTAACCACCTTTTTTTAGACTTGAAAATCAATATATTCTCTTAACTCATTCGTACGTTTAAAATATTAGTTGCTTATTATATCAAGTATCAATCTGAAGTTATTGCTAGACCAAAATCAGCTTATTCAAGTTGTTAACTTCATGTGAAATTGTATTCTTTGATTTGTAAAAAACATAGTTCATTATGTTAGAGGTAGGTTTTGATTTTCAACTACTCAGTGTGTGCCCAAAAATGACGCTTTTTCATAACCAATAACGTAATATAAAAATTTATCCGTCGTTTTATAATGTTATTAATAAATAATAAATAATAATAAAAATAATAAAATATAATTTTATAAAAAATGTACTACAACATAAAACCGACTCAAAATATATTATGTACACTTATCTATCGCACATCGATTCAGCAGGCAAAGAGTGTTCAGTTTCTTAGTGATGCAATTTTTGTCCTAATCCACATTCCCCAGAAGGGCCTGGTCCTCAAAATTCGATGATCGACTTCTTCCTAACTTGTCGTCTGAAATGGCGTCATCTGCATTGAAGCGAACAAACCATTCTACCATGCCCTTTCACCTATCGTCCCTTTAACGAAAATATTGTTAGAATCGCGAAATGACTCAGCAGTTTTCCACCTTTTTTAAAAGTGGTACAGTGTGGTGGGCGTGTTTGTGTGTGGTTTTTGATGCGCATCTTAGTTTCCTAACCCTTATAAAGAAGTATGTGAGGACAGACGTCATTTAATCATCAAAAATCATAAAAAAAAATTTCATCAAATTTTTTTCTTGTTATTTCAAAAACTACTAGAAAATTGCACATTCTTGTAACAATTGTGTAAAGTTTTTTAAACGAAATATAATATTATCTTAAGAAATTTAATATAAAAAAAGTAGAGTTACACTAGATGACCTTGTTTTTGTAGTCTTAAATCACGAACGAAATACACTACATAATTTTCTATATAAATATATAAGACTATGTAAAAATATGATTTTCATTATAAAATTTTATACTTTTAAATTAATAATTTCAAATATAAATAAAATTATATTTTTTTATACTTCGATCGGTCTCACCGGGTATCGAACTCCGATCCCTCAGTGTATCATGCTCACTGGTCTGCGAGAGCTGCTGCATATGGAAAATAAAAATATAAAGATATCTATAAGAGAGAATTATTATGATTTGATTATATTCCGATGAGACATAAAAACAAATAATTAATCTGGAGCTGACATTCAAACATATTAAAGGACGCCATTTACGATGGGTCACAGGTTACGGCTAGTTAAATATACTAACGTCACATATTTTATTAATAGTCACGGTAAAGTCACACTGTATTTTCCGCAATTTTTACCAGATTTTTCTAAGGAATTTTGGGCACACGGTAAAAAGCACCAACTTGTGCGTTACAATGAACATTAAACAAATAAAATAAACTTTTTAAAATGAGGATCGCCTTGTCAGGGGTGTATTCCATTACGTGGACCAAGTCTGCGGGGGAATATACAAACGTAGTTTCCATTTATCTTAACCCCTTGCGGCCGGCCACACGTGGGCGAGGCGTTTATGTTGACATTTCGGGGTCGGATACGCTGGATATTGTAGTTTGCTAAGAAGATTAGCGAATTCGAGTTGGGGTTGACGGCTGACCTTGTTTCCACCGCTAGGGTTATGTAAACTAGGTATGAAACGAAAACAAAAAAATATCGTGTACGTGAAAGGGTCAAGTGAGCGAAGGTCATATGATTTATGGACATTTTGCTATTTTTTTTAAATATTCTCCTAACCTACTCTCAAATACTCTATAAAAAATATTAATAATTGATCTTAGAAACCTATTATCTATAGTATCTGTTCGTTATAGTAAACGTTGAAATAGCTCTCACGAAAAATAATAAAATCGAGAAATTGCACGGTTGCAAGTGGATCTAGAATAATTTGGATACATTTGGAAATTATCTGGTATACTTTGCGTTTGCCCAGTCCATTCTACGGTATGGTATAGTTGGCTGGGGTGGAACTTTTAAGTCTAATACACTACCAGTGTAAAAAGTCCAGAGAGTAATTATTATCAAAGTGATTTTGAGGAAACCCTCAATATTCCCAACAAGTGAACTTTTCAACATTTTTAAAGTCCCAAATATTAATCAAATCTAAAAAAAATTGAGATACTTCAAATTCATAAAAAAATAATACATCTGGATACTTTAGTAATAGACCGAGATCAGCTGGAAATGTTTTGTACCTAAATGTAATACTAGCATAGCCCAACACCATTTCACCTTTCAAGGAGTATCATTCTTTAATGATCTTTCTAATGAAAATAAGACGGAAAAAAATTATAGAAATTTCAAAATTAAATTGATAAATTTTCTATAAAAATCAATCATAATAAGGCAATGGAAAAAATTCTTACCATAAAGAATTAATATATACATACTTTTAATGGTTATTATAATAACTTCTTAATTTTTAAAGCTTAATCTAATGTTTCCTTTTCTATATCTTACTTACTTAATCTAATGTCTTACATTTTTATTTTCTTGTCTTGTTTATATCTTACTTACTTAATTGAATGTCTTAATTTTCATAAATTAATCTAATGTTTCTTTGTCTATATCTTACTCACTTAATCAAGTGTCTCAAATTATATCTTTTTTCACTATTCGAATACAATGCTTCTAATGATTAGCGCCCTTGAGGTGAGTATTCGCGAAAACGGCGCTATATATGTTATCCAATTATTATTATTATATATAACAATGCCCCCCACTTTTCTGTAGCATGCATATTTTCTGTAGATGCACACTATAGAAGGTAATAAGGTTTGGATATTTTGAGATTTGAGTTCGGGGGATATTGGGAGATAAAAGCTGATACAGGCACAAAAAAATGTAAAAACACGAAAATTAAATTCTCTATTAAGAGTGGGCAAGCGTTAATATTCTCATTCTGTTTTTCAAATATGTAACACAATTATTATGTACAATTCAATTTAATAAATAAATATAAAAAATAATAAAAAATTTAAAAATTCCAAAAACATCCAGCCTCTATGATATGCGCGTCAGCGGACAGTTTGTGTTTGGGTTACAGCCAGCGAGCGCCATAGATAAAGCGAAACAACGAGCGGGTGATTAGAGCACATTATAATAAACCAATGTATAAGTACTTCTATACCTACTTGCGTGTAAAATATTCTCCATAGTGATCATTGTTAAAGAAACAGTGGTTTACATAAGATTATTAAGAGATGATGACATTTTAGTGTTCAGTGACTTTTTGTAATAAATAAAACTTTAATTAAGTTCAAGTTTGTAATGTGTCCACAACCGCCGCAATCTATTCTTTAGTTATTAATCAATCATAAAAAACATCAATAATTAAAAATCGGGAGTCATGCAGAGAGCTCTGACACATCAACACTTCAATTCTAAGTTCTACGTCGAACAATGACATTTTTCCATGCGATTCGTTGTTACATCCTGATTTCGTTGATATCAACTACTTTGACTTCATTCTTTGTAGCATCTTGATTTCATTGATATCAACTGGTGTGGCATAATTTTCATATAGCTTCCTGATTTCGTTGATGTTAATTGCTGTGTCTTCATTCGTTATAGCAAATCTGACTATACTTGACCTTGATTGGTAACATTCACATTGAGAAAAATAGTAGGAATTGGAAAATGATATTGTTTCAATTAGATATGAACCAAATAAAGCGCATATTTTATGATAAATGTCAAGTACATTAAAATTACCAAGGAGATAAACAATGTAATAAATCAACAATAAAAGTTATAAACATCATCTGGTGGATACTTTTGCGGCTATCGACACTCAAAACTAGCCGGTAAAGTGAGTTGAATCACTTATTAGAAACAATCATAGTGAACATTTTAAAGCTTATCATTTGCAAAAATAGCGCAGGCAATAGTGCAATAGTGGAAGCAAAAGATGGAACATAAACATAGCACAACCTTGCGGCAATACTCTCCAATATAGTAGTGAAATTGGAAATACATTAACATAGACACATCCTGCTTTCAACCGTGTATTGCAAGCCAAAACTTATCCACAACAAATTCACATAAGCCCTGATGATCGATCGTGCTATGTGATCTGGAAAGAAAATATATCCCTGCAGAATATTCCGGAAAATTCTAAGCAGCCGTGAAAATATGATAAAAATTTTAACAAATTCAAGGTTTTTATTGCCATCATTTTGCAAAACCATTTAAATTGAATTTTACATACAGTTAATTAAATTAAAACTGTAAAGTAATTCATAAAGTTTATCGCTATATCTCTACATATTCTTGTGCTTGGAGAGGGACTTTCATATTTTTTATAAATAGATTAAAAAAAATGTTTATTTAAATATGTTTAATCTCGGTTGTGTTCTTAATTTATACGCAGGTTATTCAAATTCTTAATTTGCATGTGTTGTATTTTAGTATATTGAAATTATTTTGAATTCTGAACTGAATTTTATTATTTATTTTTAGAATAGACATTTTTTGTAAAATATTTTTTAATTTATTTTACACTAATACACTAATACCTACACACATATCTGCATAAATTATTGATGCCATTAAACAATGCCCTTTGGTTACCTAACTATTGCAATTAGTATCCGTGAAAAGGTTATATTCACCTACCATTTGGAGATATTTGAGAACTTCTCCGGGCCGCTATTGTTTAGCTTTGTGAGCAATTTTTAAAAATGTTATTCTACACAAAGGACTCAACGGAAATGCCAGTTACATCAGAGCTTAAAATCCAAGTTTCCGCTTGGTTAGGGTTTCATGGGAGGATGGAAATAGGCAGTTGGAAACGACTTGGACATCCTACTCACTAACCTGATCCTTTAAGTCCTTAGGTATTTTGCTCCATTTAGATTTCATGAATGAGACAGTCATCTGGTTCTACCCTCCATGTCTTAAGATTAGTGAATACCAGATCACCCTAGTAGAGTACACAGGAGCCAGCGACCGACATTACACATATTAAAGTATCAATCCTGAAATATTTTCTGTAGATGCACACTACAGAAGGTAATAAGGTTTGGATATTTTGAGATTCGAGTTCGGGGCATATTGGGAGATAAAAGCTGATACAGGCACAAAAAAATGTAAAAGTAAAACTTCTTCTTCAAGCACAGCAAAATAATTTTGTGGTGACATTATAATTATAATTTATAGAATTAAACTTTGTTTACACCACTTATTTTTTTATTGAAAAAATTCAACATGTTTCGAAGCCTATGCCTTATGTTTATATTAATAACGGTTTACAAATTTTACATACAAATTATACAGAATCACAGTTTGATAAATGAGAAATTATGGAAATAAGAAAGAGTGTTAATAGTAAATTGAATGTTTTAAATAATCAGATCCTTTTTGTAAATAGTTATCTTTTAAATTTATTTTCATGTTAAGTAGGTACGTTATATTATTCATTTTACATATATAACTTTTTAATATTTTGATTATCTATACTTCGATTTTTAAAATTTTATTTTTGTTATCCTTACAAAGAAGCCATTGGCTTCGAAAGATGTTGAATTTTTTCAATAATAAAAAAAGTGGTGTAAAAAAGTTTTATTCTATAAATTATAATGTAAAAGTAAAACATTAACATATATAATGGCCCGAATAAAGTTACATAT
The DNA here is from genome assembly GCA_016648135.1 of Agrypnia vestita. Lineage (NCBI taxonomy): Eukaryota > Metazoa > Arthropoda > Insecta > Trichoptera > Phryganeidae > Agrypnia > Agrypnia vestita. The sequence continues at coordinate 22,624 of JADDOH010009892.1, forward strand.
TGTTGTTAAAATGTCTGGCGGAAGAAGTCACCCGCAAAAAGCATCTGGCAATGATCAGTAGAAGTGTATAGTACTGTCTAGTTAAGCATATTAAAAAATCAGATTTGTAATTTTAACGATTCAATTATTCATTTTTGGAACCAGTATTACCTGTTATCTGCCTAAATCCCCCCCGAACTCAAATGTCATAATGTTCAAAACATCTTAGCTATTATAGTGTACATCTGCAGAATATTTCAGGTGGCGGTCGCTTGTTCTTTATCTATAGCCTGTACTCATGTTTTTTTGTGAAATAGTTGTAAGACGACCAAAATTCTGAATGGAAGATAGTCAGTTGTTCGTCAGTCTGATGAAGATACGGTGGTATCGAAACCGGTAGACGTAGAGTCATTATTTAAGTGGTTTATACAAAGTTAGTTAATTAAAATTCATAATTATGTCCAACCACAAAGTTAACGCAATAAACATCAAACATATAAAAGAAGCTTTGTTTCTTTGAGACATATATAATATATCTTGATAAATGATGTCCCCCTGCGGATAAAATCCTGTATTTTGTTCATGAAAAATTTAAACATACTCAAAATATTCTGAATTATGAATATATATTTCCTGGAAATTTATTTTTTCCTAATATGTAAACATGTTTGCTCTGAAGCAAATATTACCTGAGTAAGGCTGTAATGCGAATTTGACAGTGCATATCACGTATAAAAGAAAATGAAAAACAAAATATTTCCGATTATTTTTAAATATATTATGTTCCTCATAATCATCCTGAATATCTGATGACTTTGAATATCTGAAATATTAAAAATTCATATATTTACACAACAATTCCTGATAATCGCGACAATCGTACATTTATTTCTCATATCTCTCAAATTAATTAAATGTATTTTTTGTTCCAAATTGTGCCTCTGGAAAAAAAAAATACAATTGATTTGTAATTAAATTCATAGATGTTGATTTGATTACAAAAAATATTATAACTGCTTCTAAAAGACACTACAACAGCTAATTTGATGTCACTCATTTTTTTATAATTCATTGCTATCTTCTTTACTAATAAGAATTTATATGCGATTGTAAAAGATTAAAAGATAAAATTTTGATTAAAATATACGATTGTTCTTCGTTGTTCCATAGGCAACATAAAAATAAACTGAAAAAATTTTATAATATTTTTTATATTATAACATATAGAATATATACAGGTGGCTTATGACCCTGATAGATACTTCTAATGTGAGATTTTGTGAGAGTTATGAGAGCAACTGAAATGGAGACCTTGGGAATATAAAAGAGGCATCGGAAGACCTCAAAAGAGATGGGCCGATGAAGTTGTCGCTGTGGGGGAAAAGAAATGACTACAATTAGCCAACAACAGGGAAGAATGGAAAAATAAGGAAGATGCCTATATCCAGCAGTGGAAAGACGAAGGCTGATGAAGAAGAAGAAGAAGAAGATGAGAGCAACAATGCTTCTAATAAAATAAAATTAATTAATTAATTGTGTTTTAAATTAATAGGTTATGTGAGATATTAAATCACCACGCAAGTGTAGAATTCATGGTTTCCAAGGACAATGCGTTCTTCCAGGTGACACGTAAAGTATAGAAGATTCCGATTTTTTTAAAGGTGGGCACATAATTCATACCATGGCTAACTTCGTCCTCGCTACGAGGGACCGCTGAAGAAGAAAGACTGTTTGATTTTGAAATTGAAATTTTGATTTTGATATATTGAAGTTTCTTAAAAAAAACATTTTTAAGATAAAAATATTTCAGTTAAAACAGAGACTGAGATTTCCATGTACCATTACTGCTTAATGGATGAGCGTTCTTGGAGTATGATTAATTAATCAAAAATGTGGGGCCAACGGGAGTTGCGCCCGGAAAATGTAAGCTAGATTGGAAAATTCAGTTAATAAAATCGTGTTGATGTGAATCGTATTTGATTTAATTAATTACCTGCCACCCTCGTCATCCCAGACAAACCACCCCCACCCACCCCCGAGACAGAGCTGTCAAGCCCTTACCTCGCAGGGGGATCCCACTCCTTGACGGAGGTTACACGAAGGGTATTTAGTGTCATGATTGAAAGTTGGGTTACAAAAAGAGCATTTGTAACGGTTGCCCGACCACCTAAATTTTATTTGTAAAGCGACCGTTTTTTATTCTTTGGTCTTTGTACCGCTGGCGCAGGTTCGAGGGATAAGTACGGCGTACCGAGAAATCGACGCACAAAGAGTATTTTCGATGGAGAATAAGCTGATGAGAAATGACACCGAAAAGGATTGTTTGAACAATTTTCTAAAGATTTTTCAAAAGAATACTCGGGAAAACAAATTAATGACATAATTATTTTTCGTTTTAGAGATAATACAAATGATTGAAAGGGATTGAATTTTGACAAAAACCAGCACCGATATTTTTTTAAATATATTCTCCTCGTAGCATCGTTAATAACGTCCCATCTATTTTATCGTCCTAGGATAAAAAAGATGGAATATGAGTTCTAAATTATGTATGCGCCAAGTATTATAGAGAAACATGAAGACATGTATTAATTGCATGTTGGTTTAGTGGGCATGACTCTCGCCGAGTGATCTCGCTGGTCAGTGATTCGAGCCCCATTACAGGACACCAGCAATTCAGTCATATCTACATAGCACAAGCGTTCAGCTTAATTTGGAAAAAAAGTAAGAATACTGATGCGACACGTATTCCGTGTGTGAATACCTTGTTTTTAAATCACCATATGTGCTGGATCCTTTAAAAATATACTAGGTACATAGAGAATTTACCAAAGACGGGAACCATTTGTATATTTTTACTCAAAAAAATAAAATATTATAGAGCGTACAATATTCTTTCTTTAGGTACGCTAAGTGCTTTATAAACATTTTCTCCGCAATCAATGGCATCTCCTATGTGGTGAAGTGGCTAGAATATCTGGTCCTCACCCAGGGGGCTCGGGTTCGATTTCCGGTACCAAAATTTTTTTCGCATTTTATTTTGATGTCTATTTGATTTATAATATTAACTATTTAATTATGTTGTCGCGTTTGTTTTACGTACGCATAACGCTTCTGGCAGGCGAAATATAAAAACAAAAGTTTTAAAATACTTTGATAAAAGTCGTTATTACTTTTTCATGGGTGTCGGCTACAAATAAGTAAATACGTATTCTTTAGGAACCGGCATGTAAAAAGTACTGTCATTTTTGAAGGGTTATAGCTAGTATAAAGTAAATGTCAATACATTAAACCATAAATATTGGCATTAATTTAATATTTTCAAACTTTCAATGAATAAATTAGTGGATGGGAACAAACTGATTTCAACGAACTTATAAATAATATGAGTAAATATTTATTTATAATAAACGCCCTAGTGGGCTTTTACAGTACAAAAAAATTAAAAGGATTTTTATATGCCTAACATAAAACACATTTTACGGTAAATAAGTAAAAATAATAATATAACATGTTTCGAAGCCAATGGCTTCTTCGTCAGAATAACAAAAATAAAATTTAAAAATCGAAGTATAGATGTTATAGATGATAAAATGTTATAAATGGAAAATGATATAATAAAGTACCTACTTAACATTTCATTTTAAAATTTCATGTTAAATAGGTTCTTTATATTATCATTTTCCATTTATAACTTTTTAATATTTTGATCTATACTTCGATTTTTAAATTTTATTTTTGTTATCCTGACGAAGAAGCCATTAGTTTCGAAACATGTTGAAATTTTTCAATAAATAAGTGGTGTTTACAAAGTTAATTTATATAAATTATATTATAAAATAAACAATTTAAATTAAATGAACAATAGAATTGAACAATACATATAAACTATGATTAGTACACAAGCAAAAAGTAACAATTAGAGACCTTTAAAATAAAGATAATTAAACCAATATACCAGATAAATAAGATAAGAAAATAGAATACACCAAAAATTAAAATTAAAAGATATAATCAAAACATATTTAAAAGGGAAATTTACAATAATTAGGATACTTTAAAATAAATAAATATATATATAATTCATGGGGAAGAAAACATAAGGAAAAATTAAGTCCATTAAACCGTAATTAATTCTATTGGTATATTCTTAGTCTAAGTAATTCTTTAATTCGGGTATGCTCCTACAATGAAAATTTGTCTAAAAATTCTGAAAATTTATTTCCAAGGCGATGCATACGTGTTAACGGTGAATTTAATGCATAGTTATTCCTGTGGGTCCCTACAAAGAACACTTTATGGTGTCTCGTTTGTGTCGGTATATTTCTCGGTACATTGAAATACAATGTATGAGAAGATGTATGAATAAGGTGTGCCAGGATAGAAAAGTGTGGCGTTCAAACCTCTCTACCTACCCCAGCAAGGAAACGGCGTGATGGTTAGTTAGTTAGTTCATTTAATTAAAATAAATATTTTTTATTATTTTATGTATTTATTTTATCAGGAGGTTAACTATGTGTATAAATATGTGTATGTAGTGACTTATGTATTTTATCAGGAGGTTAGCTTAGACATAAGCTTGAAATTGGTATAAATAGATGAAAAATAAACATTTGAATCGATAGCGAGGCTCGATGCGTGCGTATAAACGTTACCAGAAATCATTAACAACTATAATTATTTAATGTAAAAAATTTTCAAGTCATTTACAAACATCTGTTTCGTTGATTATTTAATCTAAAAAAATTGCAAGCAATTTACAAACACCTGTTTCGTTGTAACTGCTGATGGAAAAATTCAAATTCACTAAAGAACGGAACAGAAGTGGTCAGTGAAGTGACATTTGACGTGTGAAAGCGTGAAAGTGAAATGCGAGGCGTCGAATCTCTGAGATTTGTAAGGGGAGTGCACACAGCCAACCTATGAAGGCCGAGGGTTGTCACCCAAAGAGTATCATAGTTAAATACATAATCCGTTGTATTTATGTATGAAAGAATATATTAATAAAATAACTTTGTTGTGTAAGATTGTTAATCAGATTTGTTTTTAAAACTTCAACCGAAGCTTCATTTTTAAGTAATGAAAAATATTTCCGCAGTTTTTGTCGAGGGGGTGAATTTCCTGCTTTAGTAGTTGAAAATTCTTTCGCCAAAAGTTGAGTTCAATTTTAGGACCATGAGTCGAAAATGTTCGGTTTATATAATTTGTTTCGTGCTACGAGTCTGTTTAAATTTTTCGCAATTTTAATGCTTTAAGATATTTGATAATGTTTACGACGTAAGTTTGTTTAACTTCTAATATATCTACTGAATCTTAATGGGATTTATAGGTCATTTGGAAAAGAAGCATCACACATATTTCATCATATTTTTGTTTTCATTTTGTAAATGTATAGTACTTTGATATTTTAGTATCTCATTTCTAACCAAAATTTTCATGTGCATATCGCATTGTAAAAGCTGACACACAGTGTCAGCTGATAATATAATTAATTATATATAGTTTTTGGCAAAAAAAATATAAAATTGTCCAATTTCTACGTAAGTTTTTTCCTTACTCACACTAGACTTTCGTTTTACATAAATATAAATATTTATAAATTTTTTCCAAATTTATAAACAGAAATAGGATTTTCGAAAAAAGTGGCATAGGTATAACAAATAACTTGTGCAGAGCAATTAAAGAGCATAATCGTTGTCTAAAAATAAAAACTTTTAAATATTCGCCAATCACATAATTGATAATTACCTACTATTCATTCAACCATCAAAAAATAGAACTTCACTGTAATCCTATAAAGAATGGGTAATGAAAAATTTGAAAACCATAATGATTCTAAAAAAAATTATTTCAAAACACTTCTCCGATTCTCGAGATATTTCCGTTAATTACCGAATAACTTTTCATACTCTCCCGGGCTCCCTGCTCTACCCGAAGTGATAAAAAAATGTTGTATTTATCTTAATTTTTGACTATACCTTATTATGAGAAGGACTACCCTTCTCGAGACATAAGTAGTAATAATTACTTTAATAACTCAAATATTGTGTGTGCAGCACAAAGTTTAAAAAAATTTAAAACATTCTTTGATATTTAAATGAAAGAAAATACTGGCAAGGTACGAATCACAGATGGGAGTTATTCACGTGTTAAAACATAATTATTTCAATTCTTTCAACCGTGTTGAAACTCCGGCCTGTCAAATTACAACCAAAACGTTCTTATAACAAAATTTCCTTTCAAAGTGTACCGCGGATCCTGTATTATTATTTCTATTAAAACTTTTCCAAAATAATTTCTTTGAGCTGTTCATCAGTGCCGAGGTCATTTACACCTCGCTCCAAACTCGTTGAAAACATTTTCGGTTGCCAAAATTACATTTATAATTTTATTTTGAAATGTGTACTTCGCCTAACCTTTTCTCTCCGATGATATAAACTGAATTGAGAAATAAAGAAACTGAATGACTCTAATTGTGTGAATATCTCTATAAATACGTATATCACTTCTTAGGTTCAATTTTATGTTAGGTAGATTGATTAATGTTCCATTATCTGAGGATAATTTTAACATTGAATTGAATATTATTAAATTGATTGCGTTTAATAATAGTATTGATACAAAATTAGAAGGTAGTATTTTAAATAATAAGTATAAAAATAAGTGTTGTAAATATTTTTTTTACCCTCCAATATTTCATATTGAAAAGCATTGCTAATATCGCGTATATTCTAGCGATAGTAAATGAAAAGAGTACCAACCGGCGGGCGAGAAGTTTTTTTCCGTTCGAATATTGAACAAAAATTTCTAGAAAGGGATCGAAATAAAAACAGCATCCTATAATGCGAATTAAAAAAACAGTGTAATAATAAGTGTGTGGAATATTCTAGAAATAATTAGTTACTATAGATTTGATACGTTTCCAGTAAGTTTTTGCGTAGTAAATAAAAGTTTTAATTGTTTTAGAGTTTCCATTTGCCTCCAACAATCAGGTTGTGAATATATATTTATAAATATCAATATTATTTTAATAATTAATATAAATTAAAAGTATAATACATTCATTTTTATCCGACATAAAAATCAAAAATGTATAGAAAAACGCAGTGTACGGCTTTGAAATGCGCGATTCAATTTTAGCCCCGTATGGGGAATGTTAAAACTCGTTGAAAATGGCCATTTTCAAGACTCACCTGTCGAAAGGTCATGTTTATTTATTCGAAAGCTTTCGAAAACGTTTCATGTTCAATTGAATCTGAAAGAATATTAATTGAAGACGGGAAAAATTAAGGATTCAAGGTTTATTTTACGATCGTTTGAAAAATGTAGGTGTTGAAACAACGAATATTTTATATGAAACGTATGGAAGTGTTGAGATTTTAATCTCGACGTTTCGAAGGAATCGTAAAACAGCGTCATCAGGAGATTGGTTTTATGATTCCCTTTTGAAAATACGTCGCAGAAAATTCCAAAGAAATTGTCAGTAACGAACCTGAGCGTTGAAGGACGCAGCACACCTGCAAGCAGTGCTTTCAATCTGGGACCGCGCAAGAAGTAATTAATACTTGAACCCCACAGCGTCAGGGTGATTCGAGAATTGAATCTAAAAAGATGCACATTATCATGGGTCGTGGCTTTGAAAGACAAATGAAAACTATGGAAATTATGCGACGATTTATTAATTAATTAATTATTAAAGTCATTTAAGACTAATAAAATTATCCTTTTAATCTATTCTTTATAAAATTATTCTCTTAATCTATTCTATAAACCAATTTTCTTTAAATAACTTTAAATCTGCGGACCTCGCCTGCTGAGGACTATAGGACTGTGTGTGGCTAGCTGACGCAGAACGAGACGGGTAGCGTTTTTGTTGGCTTCCCGCGCAAGTGTTATAAATATTTTGGCTATTCACATGACACTAGGAGATTTCAGTCGGCAGTGAAGTTGTTAAGACCCATTGCGAAAAAATTCACAGAACCTGAAACATACAAGACATTGTAAGATGGAGCAGGCAGAGAAGGCGTTTCTGGAGAGACCATGTCGAGAGAATGGAGCAGGCGAGACTTCCAAGAGCCGTGACGCGCGGGATTCCAGAGGGGCACCAAAGAGATTGAAAGAGAGCTGAAAATCCTTGTCACAAGATCAAGACTGATCTGTCGACACATATCAAGGATCTAAGAAAATAAGAAGAAGGAGAAGAAGGTGAAATAGATTACGATTGGTGCTCTAAACAGCCTCAGGGATAATGATTTTTAAAATTGCTTTTCGCAATGTTAAGACGTACCAAGGTAATTTTTTTAAAAAGAAGACCGTAAGGACCAAAATAATAAATGTGTCATTATCGTCATCATAATGTGAGACCAATCCATTCAGGATCTTTGCGTGTCTTGTAAGAGCTTTCATTATTGCCATCTCTTTTAACAAGTAGTCCTTAATATTAGTGATTAAGATTAGCCTCTCCTTTTCACATCTTTTTCAATTCTTCTCAACATCAATTCGTCTTCAAGATTTTATGTGGGTAGTGCTTTATGTAGAAGAGAATTTTGCATACATTTAGCCCGACATCATCAAGCACTTTTCAGTGTAGCTTCAATATCTGGCTCACTGTCTAAAATGTGCAAACTTGCTTTAAATTCGATTTTCATTGCATTCAAACTATTGGCATTCACTCCGAGAGAATGATGTTTTCAATTACATTCAAATGGAGTGCCGGAAGATAACATGACAACCAACCGCCTGAAAAGTCAATAATCTGACATGCCGACTACTCGACAGCCGATCGCCATCAGCCGATCGCCCGAGTTGTCGGCATGATACTTGATAGTTTGTAAATTTGGCGCCCTGTTCTTACGACATTGATTCTTCCTTTGAAAGACGTCGCAGTAAAGTCCGTCGAAGTAACTAGTATATATTGCACACTGGCGACTTCTATCTTAAAAGAAGAAGTGAATACTCCACAACAAAGTGCATATAATTTACGCCCTCGGAAGTAGTAATCAGTCCACGCTCTACCTCTGCGGGTAACAGTCGTCCTCCTGATGACGTTGAATAAGAATTCAACGAAACATCGAGATTCTTTTCTCGGAAAAACATACGGTTCCTATAAAATATCCGCAACCAGTTACAGTTAAATATGTCTAACGACCGTAATAACAACTTTAACTCGACGATATTTTTTAATCTATGCTATTTTGCAATACGTATTTCGTCAATTAATACTTTATTATCGCTGGGTAACACGTATTAATCGCTCAAAGAATATTCAACTCAATAGAAGTTTATTTCGCACTTGATTTATTTCGCCAGTAAGGTACTTGGCTCGATTATTTCGCTTTATTCATCTCTTCAATTTTCTCACGACTGGCAACTCTGGCCGTTGCCTCGCGATTTGCGGAGGAAGTGTCAAAACAATTTATTTTCTAGATTATTATTGTATTAAGAAGAAAGTCCTCGACTTTTCACGATTGTTCCCGAATGTTTTAGATCACCTAAGATTGGTATAGGCCATTCTAGATCCTTTGATAGATAAGGGAATTTGTACGTAGTCTCTTTTGCCATTTTGTTACAATACATCAGTGTTGGTACCAGAATTCCGTTTTGTACCGCTAGTCTTGCTTCGGTTGTGTATTTGTATATTTGGTATATTTTGTCTCCTTTCCAATACTCAAAAACTATGGAAACATTGTTCTATTAATTGAATTGGCGTTTACTTTGTGGAATGACATTATAATTATATATAAGTAGATTACTTGTCTAAAACCACTAATGAGTTTAAGACTACATCTTAAAGTTTAAGACTAAATCTTAAAATTAGAATATAAGAACACCGTCGCGGTCTTGTTACTAATTATTTTTCAGAATTTGCTAACCACATTTTCTTTCCATTCCCATATACTTAAACTATTACACCCTGTTAAATATAAAGGCCAAATAATGAACAATCTCGAAAATTCAGCAATACAAAAAAATTTAAATTCTAATAAAACTCTAATCAATAACATAATATTTCAAAATTCTTCACCGCTCCTTACTTTATTCGCGTTAACTCAAACCCCATCCCCAGCTAACCCCCTCCCCCCAAAAATAACTCCACCCACCTCTATCAGTACCTTAGATAATTAATTTTACTCTTATGCTTCAGTTTATATCATCACCCGTTGATGACAACATCGGTAGTTGTCGAAACTAGTCGTGTAGTCTTAAACTCATTAGTGGTCTTAGACAAGTGATCTATTTATATATAATGAAACATTGTTAAACGACGCAACGCATAGATAATTTTTACCCATGTGTGTATATTAATTTTTACTAAATTTTTTTTTTAACTCAAATTATTTATTATTTGATACCATTACTCATTCCATGTTCAAAACCCTGTTTTATTTAAAATAAATAAATTCTCTGCAATAATCTTCCCATACCTGGTCCATAGTCACCCCACCTTAGCTTTCTGAACTAAAGCAGATACATGCGGCTGTTTCATATGCTGTAAGTACAGTTCCACATTCTTTCGAATGTGTCACCGGTTACCTTGTTTCACCGATTCCAGAATTCCTCGGAGAATCTTATTTTCAAATTCTCGGAAAGCCTTCTTTGTTTCTTCGTTTAGCTCGGCACCTCACCCCCAATAAGACTATTGGTTTGAAGCTCATAAAAATAATGTAAAAATATAATATTATCTTGATATCTTATAATATTCCTATTTTATTAACTTCCTCCATACTTGGTTGGGCCACTAAATTATGTTGTATAATTTGTTTTCATCAGTCAAACATTGAAATTATAAACATGTTTCAGGGCCAATGGTCCCTTCTTAGAACATGTTGATAATTAAATATATAAGTGATGAAAATAAAGTGTTTGTCTGTCTGGACGGAAATTGATAATCGATATTTCACCCGCTTTTCATATCCAATTGAACCGAAATTTTGCACTGATGATAATATACTATTTTGATTTACTAATAATTCAATTAATCCGTCATAATTAATTAATCAAAGTTTGATATGGGAAATTATTATTTTTATTAAGGATATTAATAATATCATCACAAAATCATTTGGCTTTTTTTATAGAAGACATTTTATTAACCTTCAAATACATATTACATTTTACTACAACACGTCAAGATAGTGAAGTTCAATAAAAAACATTATTGAAAATATTTCTGAGTGAATATAGTAAAACTTAGTTACAGCGGCATTATAGGAACTGATGTATTCCTTACATTATATAATCGAGTTACTTTGCAACCAATGTAGATTATTTTAAATGTTAACTTAATTTACATAATAACATAAAATAAATCTTACATATTTTCCTTCTATTGTATTCTTGTCTGGCTTTTTTCAATCTAAAACCTTTGATAAAATTTATCCATAAAAATTTCCAAATAACGTTTAAATCCATCCATTCCAAATTTTTCATTGTTACTCCTTAGGATCCTGCGCACAAAAACAGGCCTCCTCCCTATTTCTGGCCACCTCTCCCTTCCCACGGTGTAAGTGTTGTTTCCATGGTAGAATCAGGAAGAATTACAAGATTACTACTTCACCTGGCTCCATTATATAGATTAACATTTCAAAATGAATAGATTTTTTATTTTATTTTATTATTTTTTTGTCTCTCTGTCTGTCTGTCTGACTGTTCTCTATACAAATCCACACCGTTTGTCCAATTCGATTCAAATTTGCATACTTGTGTTTTGGGACCCGGCGAGTAACATAGGTAACATTTCCCTCCTATTCTCATACCCCTTCCCCTCCCCCTGACATATTTTCGATGCAAATCTGTACCGCTTGACCGATCGGACTCACAATTTGGAAACTTATTCTTTAGGACTCGGCGAGTAATATAGGCGACATTTCCCCCTATTCTTTTAACCCTTTCCCTCCGCTGATATATTTTAGATGCAAATCTGTACCGTTTGCCCGATCGGACTCAAAATTTGGAAACTTATTCTTAAAGACTCGGCGAGTAACATATGCGACATTTCCCACCTATTCTTTTAACCCTTCCACTCCCCTGAAATATTTTCGTTGCAAATCTGTACTGTTTGACCGATCGGACTCGTAATTTGGAAATTTATTCTTATAGACTCGGCGAGTAACATATGCGACATTTCCCACCTATTCTTTTAACCCTTCCACTCCGCTGAAATATTTTCGTTGCAAATCTGTACTGTTTGACCGATCGGACTCGTAATTTGGAAACTTATTCTTATAGACTCGGCGAGTAACATATGCGACATTTCCCACCTATTCTTTTAACCCTTCCACTCCGCTGAAATATTTTCGTTGCAAATCTGTACTGTTTGACCGATCGGACTCGTAATTTGGAAACTTATTCTTATAGACTCGGCGAGTAACATATGCGACATTTCCCACCTATTCTTTTAACCCTTCCACTCCGCTGAAATATTTTCGTTGCAAATCTGTACTGTTTGACCGATCGGACTCGTAATTTGGAAACTTATTCTTATAGACTCGGCGAGTAACATATGCGACATTTCCCACCTATTCTTTTAACCCTTCCACTCCCCTGAAATATTTTCGTTGCAAATCTGTACTGTTTGACCGATCGGACTCGTAATTTGGAAACTTATTCTTTAGGACTCGGCAGGTAACATAGGCTATATTTCCTTTCTCCCCTTTTACCTTTTCTCCTCCCCCTGATATATTTTCGATGCAAATCTATACCATTCAAATAAAACCTTTGTTTCTACCCACAAATTTATTTTCAACTTAATCCTTAACCTATGCAACGCCGGGTACGAACAGCTAGTACATAATAAGAATATAACAAAGACTTCTGGGATCATGCAATGCTACCATCATGGCTATCATAAATATACCATCATACACAATAAGGATGGACCCACCGCTTACCGAGGACAGTTTTATAAACAAACTAAACAAAAAAAAAAATCTGTCGTGCTCATTTGCCACCAGGTTGAGATTTTTTTGATGCTAAAATTGACCATGAAATCCAGCGTTGTGAAAGCAGAGCGGGCCCGCACAGCTGCTATCCACTTGGCAGTTCGCTACATTATTTCTTCAAAAACAAAAAGCATATAATATTTAATTACAATTAGCATAAAACAATGGTAAAAGGGCGCAAAAACAATGTTTAAACATAAAATATACAAAATTTATGAAAATATGTGGATACAAAGAATACACGGGATTAAACGGGCTATGAGCAAATAGGTTTGAGGGGATAAGAATAAGATCACTCCCTTTCGTGTTAAAAAGACAATATAAAATAACTACATAATAGTTTCAAAGCACAATGAGGGCGACTAAACTTCATGAAAATTGAAAATACAGTAATACCTATAAAAGTTTATACGTTCATACGAACCCTACAGATTTGTTGAGAACTGCGCAGTAGATGTGCGCAGTCATGCTATGAGCAGAGGTGTGCCCATATATGCAATTATTCTGATAACAAAATATATTAACATATTTTAAAAATTATAAAAATCTTTATGTTATACTATTTATTATATTTTTTGAAAACAGAATAAAATAGTTTTATTGATGAATGTTTGACAGTGACTGATGAGACATGAACACAAATTAAATAAATCAATTACATATTATATAATTAAATACATTAACAACAAATTTAAACAATTTTAAATGCTAATATTGATGGATTTGTTGTAAACATTATAGAGATTGTTTGTAACAATCATTAAATTATGTGATAAACATTAATTTTGTTACTTTTTCATGATATTTTTGTATTTTCCTACTTTCTAGAGAAACATAATTATTAATCGACAGGCGAAATATTAAATTGACTACTTTTCAATATAGAATTTTTACCTTGATGAGGTTCAAATACAAATAATAATTTATTTCGAAGGTACTGACAAAATGAACTGAAGTTACTGGTGTAAGGGTGATTGTAATGGGAATATTGAGAGAAGATGGGAAGAGTTAATGAAAGTATATTATTAAGCAGAATTTTAATACCCGATTTCGAATTTCTTTTAATATCCAAACTCTCAAAATAATTCATTTTATTATTTATTTCTCACCTAATTTTATGATCATATTTGAATGCATTGACCTCAGAAGAGGCAAAATTTATTAGTTATTCGAAATAAGTAATCAAATATCACACTGACAATTTAATCAAACCGCTTTTTTACATTTATTTAGAGCCAATTTAATTTAATCCACAATAACAAATTGAACTTTTTTATAAATATTTTATAAGTAGAATCTCCAAAAGTACGCTATTTATTTTACCGCTTAAGCGCTCTAAACACTTTCAGCTCCGAGTGAAATTGCTTTCCAGAAAAGAAAAAAAGTTCAATCGGCCTCGCCAACAATTTTCCAACCACTTTTAATTGGAAAATGCTCTAACGATTGCACCCGCGCTCATTTCCTTTAAAAGCTTCGCGGTTTAATATATACTTTTTTTATTAAAGTAATGTTTTAATAAAATAATTTTTCTTTTTGCACTTAATTGGCATTTCTGTTGTGCTTGGCCGTCACTCTTAAGCGATGCCTCTTATTTTTCATTTTTTAAATATCTGGCTGTCACTGACAGTAAAATAAACTTGGATATAATTAATTATTTCGTGAGTTTTTTTTAAACAGCTTAAAGTTTGCGACACACCCCAAAGTTTCAAAAACTTTTTACTAAGGATTTAATTCGTAAAATATATTTGATCTCAAAGATATGACATGTCATGCCCTTGGAAGAATAAGGTTGATGTCATCTGAAATTTACATCAAATTGAGCATAATATTAAAATTTATTAATATTACTTTTTCGATTGTTATTTTCAATAAAAAAATGTGTCGAGCGCTCTAGGCATACCCAAAAGGTTTTATTTATTCTTACCCATCTGCGCGCTCGCGCTCACAATTCATGTGATTAAAAATGTAATTAACAATTCTACGTACATATCAAAAAATAAAAATCAAAATATAAAAAATCAATTTTTCTTCTAAAAATGTTTATCAGCGCCCACATTTTTTTTTCTCTTCTCCGAAACAAAATTTTTATCAGAGCCAACATATGGAGATTGACAAAAAAGGCCCGATTAAGGGCCGCCGGTTTTTCTTGTCCAACACATATATCATTGTTTTTTTGTGATCTCCTTAATGACTACAAAAAAATTTCGAAAAACATATTTATAAGAAAATTTTAAAGTAATATAATAAAAGCATTTTGAAAAAGCCTACTTTGAATAAAATGTCACGTGATATTTTTTGGCCATGAAGTGTCAGGAAAAATGGAAGCACCGCTTATCTAGGACGTCCCAAAAGTAATTCTACAACATGTTTAATAGGATTAAAGGGTTCCGTGTGAGTGATTCCATGCAGTAGTGATGGGAAGTTTCGTCAGTTGACTGAACTATCGCCTCATCACGTCGTTCATTAAAGAGAACTTTCACTTCACAAACACAAAAGAATCACTTTCAATTGTTTATTTGAACTACATATCGCTGGTGGAGGGAGGAAAAAACAGAGTACCTGTTTATTTTGAATCATTAATTTGTGCAAAAAATTAATCAACAAAACTGAATTGCAAAGTTAATTAAAGATTTAATGTTTATATTATGGTCATTCGTCATACTTATATAAACGGATATTTTATACGAACCTAATGGATGTATAGATATTCGTTTCTTGCATTTTCCCTTTGATATGACTCAAAAAAATATCCAGAATCGAATCTTTACATATCCATATTGTTCGTATAAAATATCAGTTTACTTTAAATACCTACAAATGCATTATTTACTAACCAAATAACAATTAAAATAGCTTCCTTATATTCCATATCGTCTGTAGTAATTCAAAATTAATTTAAGACAACTGAACTGATGAAAGGTTGTTAGTGAAAATTTCATTCGTTCAAAATTGTGAACAGTTCAAAAATAACAGTTTGTTTATGTACGATCCATCTCTAGTACGCAATCGTATTGTATTCTCGCTCCCGGTGAGGATCTATTAATCGATAATGTACCTACTTTAGAGAGTTTGAATCGATTAATTGATAAGTGTGAAAAGAGATTGATACTTATTTATTTCTGGCACCATCGAAATAGTGAATTCATCGTAATAAATTTTAATGAATCTGAGTTTTCCAAAATATTTGTCTCTATGTATAAAACTTTTTGACAACGTTTCAGATCCCATTTTAGGATCCATAAATACCTCTGATGATTGACTGGCCGTAAAAAAATTATAAAATTTTAAAAGATGAGAATATTACTGTCACTTAAATTGTATTTAACTTGTGCTACGTAATAAGTATCTACTATCTAATATTAGGAAATTATCATTAATTGCTACATCAATACAAGTGAAAATAACAAATTTATATTAGGTCCTTACATATGAAATTGGCGTTTTGCCGTACTGGCAAATTTGATCTCAAATATCTTCTCTTTGGTAAGGAATTCCAAATCCAAATTTATACAGCTATTTACTCATGTATTTGTGTTTTGAAAATTATAATTCATTTGTTTTTCCTTCAATTGTTTTTTTCTTTGCGTCACTCAGTTTACAAAATGAAAAACTTGAAATATCGCGTTATTTACGAGTACGAGTTCCACCGTGGCACCAGTGCTGCAGAAACGGCTTGAAGGATTAATGATGTGTATGGCGACGGTGCCGCAAAAGAAAACACAGTGCGTTTTTGGTTCCAACGTTTTCGTTTTGGAAATTTCGACCTGCAGAACAAGCCCCGTGGACGGCCGGAGACCAAAGTTGATAATGAAGAATTGAAGGCTATTGTGGAAGCGGATCCATCGCAAACCACATTCGAGTTAGCTGCAGGCTGCGGTGTTAGTGATAAAACTGTTTTAATCCACTTGAAGCAAATTGGTAAGGTGAAAAAGCTTGAAAGGTGGGTACCTCACGAATTGAGTGAAGCAAATCAACAAACGCGCGTTGACTGCTGCGTTGCATTACTCAACCGGCACAATAATGAAGGGATTTTAAATCAAATCATTACCTGTGATGAAAAATGGATCCTGTACGATAATCGGAAGCGCTCATCGCAATGGCTGAACACTGCCGAACCAGCCAAACCATACCCCAAGCGAAAATTGATTACAAAAAAGTTACTTGTGAGCGTTTGGTGGACTAGTGCTGGTGTCGTTCACTACAGCTTTCTTAAATCTGGCCAGACGATTACGGCAGATGTCTATTGTCAGCAACTGCAAACCATGATGGAAAAGCTAGCTGCTAAACAACCGAGGCTGGTTAATCGCTCTAGGCCACTGCTGCTTCACGATAACGCTAGACCACACACTGCACAACAGACGGCTACCAAATTAGAGGAGCTTCAATTGGAATGTCTAAGACATCCACCGTACTCTCCGGACCTTGCCCCAACAGATTACCATTTTTTTCGAAATTTGGATAACTTCTTGCAAAGGAAAAAATTCAACTCCGATGGGGCAGTCCAAACGCCTTCAAAGATTTTATTGATTCCCGTCCGAATGGTTTTTTTAGTAAAGGGATCGATGAACTACCTATGAGATGGCAAAAGTGCATAGATAGCAATGGTACATACTTTGATTAAATAAATATATTATAATAAAAAAAAAATCGGCTTTATGTTCCTCCCATACTAAACGCCAATTTCATATGTAAGGACCTAATATTACTTTCGAGTAAATAAGGAATCAATTATGTGTCCATTAAAATTAGAGACATTTTAAAAACCTAGTCATTAAAATAGTTTATTACGTCTTTGTGCAGTCACTTTTGCAATATGAAATAATAATCGGGTGGGATGCGTTATATAAATATAATTTTTTATCAATATAAAAATACAAAGAATAATTATACAAATAATATCGAAACGAAGGTTTTAACTATCGCACGGCACAACTTTTTCAATACTTTGAAGATTTAGTGTATTTTACAGAAGAACGTCTCCTTACCACATGTACAACGAATACTCGTTGCATCAATATTATCAAATTAAGCTAAACGCTTGAGCTTTTTGTTAGTGTCCTGAAATGGGGCTTCGAGTCCCATTTCAGGACCTTTGGATTGCTAGAAAAGAGTATCACTACACCAACAAAATATATTTTATAATTTATTTTTTTTAAGTTTGTGTTTACTGGGGTATTATGCCGTGTTGTTACGACCTTTCGGGCCGACGTTTCGGATCCCATTGCAGGGTCCATCATCAGGGCTGATGTGTTGTTGTGAATGTTGGTGTTGTGGTTAAGTATCGGCTTGCAATACCGTGCTGAAGTCATGATGTGTTGTTTTGTGTGGTGTGTATGATTCATCTGTTGTCTGATTACTATCTCTGCGGAGTCTGCGACGAGAATGACTTTGAAGCGCCGGATACCAAGATGTTTTTAATTTGAGACTTGATAAGGATTAGAATTAGAATAGAAGATTAAGAAGAGACTTCCTCTTAGGCTTTCCAAGGATTTTTGGTTCGAATGCAAAATGATGGCCGGTATCCAGAAAATGCTCAGCCAGTGCTGATTTTTCTGGATGACCGAGTTTGCATGCCCGTTTGTGCTCGTTGACCCTTTTGGAAATTGTACGCGCCGTTTGTCCCATGTTTACTTTATCGCAGTCTTGACAATCGAGTCTATACACACCGTCTGTTTCTAAGCGATCTCGATCCTTCGCTGATCTCAACAAATCCTTAATTTTGGAGTTGGTACCAAAAACTGTCTTAATGTCTCTTTTCTTGAGAGCTCTGGCAATTCTGTCTGTAACGCTTTGGACAAAAGGTAGAATGGCGATGCTTTGCACTCAGGTTCTGTATGTTTTTCAGGGCGAACAGACCTCGTTCTTATGACGCGTTGTATCTGTCGCTTCTGGTAACCATTGCCTTCCAGTGCGTCGTTGAGTGTTATCATTTCTTCCTGTAGATATTCGTCTTGGCATATCCTTTTGGCCCTCGTGGCTAAAGTGTTGAAGAGACCTCTTTTGAGCACGATGTATTTATTATAATATTTTATTTTTTACTAATTTATTAAATTTATTAAATTTATATTATTATGAACCAATCAACTTGTAATTTATTCTGGCTGCAATGCTTATTAATAGACAAAGATTTTAATTATGCATGTTATTTTTATGCATAATCTGATAAGTTAACATATACATTATCATAATAAAATGTTGATTCCACCCCAAAAACACGTGTGAAAATTTATTTCACAGGTACTATTTTGCTTAAATAATAGCATAAAATATCATTATTTTGTAATTATCCTTTACAAAATAAAATTAATAAAATATAAAAAGTTTTTATGAGAATTTTGCGGGTTTGTGATAGTTCACCGCATTGGTGGATCGAAGATCCCTGCTGCCTTTAGTGTTAGAAAAGATTCCTACCAGAATAGGAGAATCTTTTAATGTTCAAATGTGTTGTGTCGCGTGTATGATGTATGAATTTATATATATATATATATATGGAAAATCTAGTAAAACAGGCAGAGCAAATACGATAATTGAATAATACTTAAATTAGATGCTGATGTTTATTGCACAATGGTGCAGGTTAAATCCTCTTTACGCCCCACGGGAGATGGTTTAGTAAACTATACAAATTAGTGCACTTAGTAAACTTCAGGATGCCGTGGATTGTGAACCATAAATTCGGTTGGGATAAATAAAAATATTGACGAAAACATACAACCTGGTCCGTGCGTAAAATATAACGCTCTAATATACGCTTATACATTAGAAAATTGTTATTATGTATATAATTTTAAAATATAAATATCTATTCTTTTGATTGATTAAACTAAAAAATAGTTGTCAATAATGTGAAAACGGTTGAAAAAAAAACGCAAAAAATAGTGTACCATTAAATTGTGAAAATGAGCCTGCAGAGTTATGAACACGGAATACGTATCATATCAATATTCTTACTATTCTCAAACTAAGCTAAACCACGATCAATAGGCAAGTGTCCTAAAAACAAGACCAACAAGTTAATTTAAGATATATGTAATTTAAATAATAGTGTTGTGATGACCCTGGTAGATAGATGGGCATCCTAATGGTAGACAGCGGGTATCCTAATCAAATCGAGCAGACTGTATTTAATGTCGAAATGATGTTAAATTAATATTATAAAGCATTTTATTGTATTTCAATATAAATCGTTCTCCTGGTCACGGTAAGCACTGTGCTGATCCGCGTGATAGAGGGTCTTCCTAAAGTATTAACGATGAATTTTGTATTAATAATTTATTTAAAATGTCGATGCTTACTCGTCGCGAGTTGATATTTAGTTTTAGCTATTATATTCAATTAATTTGCCAACTCCTGGCCGCGGCTAACAATGTGATGAATCCTAGTAGATAGTGGGCATCCTATGGGGTGACCCGTCAAAAATACGTCGTGGTAAATAATATTAAATATTATAAATTTCATTGCAATGAATAAAGTCATTTGCCGTATGATGTTAGTGAAAATAGTTGTATGGCTCGGGTGGCAACGGCTGAGGTCGACAGATACGCTGTAACTATAAAAGGATCGCGGAATAAAATATTAATACTCTGCCTGTGCTAACTATACATTTAACTAAAATATATATTATTAACTGGAAATAATTATTCTGTGAAAATTGCGCTTTTGAATGCAATATTAACTAAAAATATTTCTAACATCTTGGGTTCGCATACTATATTGATAATACCTAATGCCCTTTGCATTTACTAAGTATATTACCTAAATAGCCACAGCTATACCATCCTGTCCGTCAGGGACGAAATATAAAACACAGTTATATTCCTAAAAGTGCTACCTCTTACGCGACAAAAATACCTATTGCAGTCGGGCTATGAATATGAACTATTTCCGCCTCATAATGGCGCCTGGAACCAATACTAAAAACCTCACTAGAAATAATAAATGCGACTAAATCTCGATAAATACAATATATACTATTCGTAATACGTCGTTGAATTGGCACATGAATCGTCTAATGGATGAAGGACCCCGTTGTGTATCGTAATAACTTCAAATTCTTTTATAGGAGCAGTGTGGAAACAATTGCATAATATTACGTAATAAAAACATCTAACGAACCTAATAATCTATACATTTATGTTACAATAAAATACGTTCACCAGAAGAATTCGTGTATTAGAAAATAAAACATTTTCGATTTGAGACAAACCAGTAAAATCGTTCGAACGGCGCAAAGGGAAAAATTCACACATATTAAATAACACTGAAATGAATAATTATAAACACTTTGTATTAGCAAATTCTTACCTTGAATGGTTTCGTTCTAGACGTGCATGAACCTGTTCATATTAATTCCGTGAGAAAATAATACATATATTTGCTATTTACGAAATACGATTTTTTGAAGCGAAACTTCTTTATAAATAAGTAGATAAGGTCTCGGGGATGGTTTGTTCGAAAGGATTCTACAACAGCCCGTGAGTTTATATGAAATAATAGTTTGTTTGAATGCTAAGTTTTGGTTTTTTAAACCCTCAGCATCTCTGCTGTGAGGGGTTGAGGCTCCGCGCCCGCCTAAACCCGGTGGCCGACTTCCTAAGTGACTAAACGGCCCCCCTTGTTCCTCCGGAACTTACTGCATCCCGAGACTCTATCTCTTCTTTACGAGATGTGATCCTGTGACGCCCTTCTTTTAGGCTTATAATTGAGAAGGCCGTACTCTTTTGGTACGAGTTTCTGATGATGTGTGTTGTCTTGAGGCGCCTTTCTTTTAGGCCGGTGTTTGAAGAATCATGTACTCTTTTGGTACGAATTGATGACGACATTAGCCTCCTTTGCGGGCATAGTCAGCGATGTTACAAATTATTGTGCAATCTCATTATGCCTTTTCAGAATGGCGTCCCACGATTCTGCATCTTGCAACATTTACTTTGGTCAAATGTTAGTGTGTTAGTAACATATTTATAATATCCCAGTTATTCCATATGAGTGAATGATTTTTATATTTATTCCGGCCCTGTCTTTCTTACAGAGGACGAAATAGAAGTTAACGTTTTCTATCAAGGTTTTACAGCATTCAGGCATGAAAATCCTTCCGAAGTCAGAGAATTCACGACGTTGGTTTACGCTGTTTTTGAGCAAGATGAGGCGCGAAGGTCGAGTCTAGTGGCCACTCCGATCAACAAGGGAGGTCCCGCTTTTAAGAGTACCTCACAGGGGCTTGCGCGAATTCCAGGCTTATGACACGAGCGTCATCCACAACCTCACCTAGCTCAACGTTCGTAAACCAGAAAACTCCAATTTCAGTTAGATCTCCCCATTCTGTCCTTTACTCGTCGTTCTGAAGCTACTTGTTAAGCCAGATGTACCGAGGTACTCAAATCATAAAGACTTGGCTGAAGACCGGATTGCGCAATACTTACGCAACACAATTATTATAAGGCTACTAAGCATTTCTTATAGAATTACGTGTATTCAATTATTAGTAAAAATAGTTTGAAAATCCCCATACTTTAAAATATATTCGTTCGGAAGAATTTCTCGTACGATTTGGATTGATATCTGGTTATGCAATACATAACGCGTCGACAATATTATGAATCTATTAAGCACTGCTTATAGAGCTCCGTAAAATCAATTGTTAATACAAATGGTATGAAAATCCCCAAGCATCAAAATATATTCGTTTGGGAGATATTCCCGTACGAATTGAGCCAAGATCACACAAGAAATCGTGATATTAATTATACATTATTGCTCCGATTTTAAATCTTCCCAAAATAAATACATTTCAATAGTGAAAATAATTAATCGATAGATAATATAAATGTGTTCCTTAGCTGTTACACAGTGGCGGTATGATCCTCTCTGGTACTGATGAATGGTAGATTCCTCCATACGTCCGGGCAGCAACTCCGTCCGCAAATGCTGTTCTGGAACTCAGGGCTCCGTCGGTAGTCTGTCGGGCAGCGCTCCCGCTCGCAAGTCTGGTCTCGAACTGAAGGGGCTGAGTATATCGTGTTCGCTCCTTTTATAGTAACGATTTCACCATACCTCTGAAATCCACGCTAGTGCAGTGACTCATCCTATGCGCGATGACCTCACCGCCGGCGCTCGCCATTGGCCGGACTCAGTCACCAGGACGGTCGCCTCCGGCTCAACCCGTCGAAAGGCAACGCGTGCCTGTGATTGGTCCGTTTCGTTAAAATAAGAGTAAAGCACTCGCTACACGCGAGACTTGCTGTTCCGTTTCATAAATAATAAAGGCTCGTTCGCACCTACTCACAAGGTCGAGTCTATTAGGATTGGCAAACAATATTAATTTAACACAGAATTATATCTATGGTATAATAAAGATCTAAGAAATATTACTTGTATAGCTGAATATTCAATATTTTGTTAGCCTCTTGTAATACATAGAATCTTGAGAAATATATCAGGCTTTTACTTTTAAACGATTCAAACCAGAAGAAATATATTTTTGATGTCCATACTTGACTTTTTTGAATATTATTATTTTAAGATTTTCTAAATTTATTAAATCTATCTCTATGTCGACCATCACAGTGTTAAGTTAAAATCGTATCAAGTGACAGTGCCCGTTTAATAATTAATGAATCACTAATTAATAAATCGCTAATTGATTTCCAGTATTTTCATTTGCTTCCCAAAGCCACGACCCGTGACAATTTGTATATTCAAAGAACATAATTTCTAGATTTTATCCACAGAGGGATAATCGTTAATTAATATAAATTATATAATTCTCGTAGAGACGAAACTATTAATATGGGAAACGTGTAAACCAGCTCATACATGTCACGTCATAAGTCATAAGTTCTGTGGCCACCCGGTAATACTCGTTATCCATATGAATGGCTTCGTCTCTGTGAGACTTTTATAAATTATCTTTGTGAATATTTCTTATCCAAATCTCAAAATGTTTCAAATTTTACTAGAATAATTAAAGTGATTTATTTTGCATTATTTTTCACTAATTTAAATGTTGTTTTTAAAAAGTAATTCTCTTGACTGGTGTTTAATAATTATTACAAATCTGTTTTTATTTGAAATGCGTGCATTACGTTAACGATATCTCATAATCAGAGAATTGTTAGGATTATGAACGTATCGAGTGGAAAATATTAAAAATTCTATTAAATAAAAATGGAATCAAAAATTAAAAATACTAGTATAGTATATATATCGTGAATTATATGATTAAATCGGTTTTTGGAAGACGGTACAAAGTATTGTCTGTGTACATTTGTAAGAATAATAAAACGATGTTTATTATTCATATTTAAATGTTTTGGAATATTCATCTTATGTACCATACTTGAGGTCATAGTAATATATTTTCATGTCGATTTCGATTAAGTCCGAGTTCACCGTTATATTTTTTCTCTCAGTATTTTTTTTACTGTCTCGCTCAGTTTGCCAAGCTTTTTACATTAAAAATGCATTTAGTTTTGGATGATAATTGAATTAGTACATTCTGATACAAATGATTTATTCAAGTTTAATTGATGAGCACGTCGTTTTTTAGATATGAAAAGTTTTTGGGTGTCTATAGGGCTTTTTATCTAACGCATGGCTAACTTAAGTGATCAAATTACACAATGTAACATTCGCTAATTCCAATCGTGATAGACAACCACATATTGACAAAAAAAAGACCAAAAAAAATAAATATATATATATATATATATATATCATTACCAACGGCTAC
>JADDOH010009893.1:0-74156 GCA_016648135.1 Agrypnia vestita
TTGTTATCACCTGGTGACCTAGTGGTTCGACGTTATATGTGACTGCCTATATTGGCGTAAAGAGATGCGCTAATGAGCTCTGGGGGCATTGTTGCTTGGGGTTATCTACTATCTCTCTTTGGTAGAATTTTCGGAAGGTGATTTCACTCTGCCAGTTTCCCCTTGACAAGATCTCCTCTATCGGGTAGTTTTCCAGCCAATTCAACGAAGCAACAGCAGAACGAACACTTCCTGGCGTTGCTTCCACTCCAGCCTCTCTTAGGATTGACTTGATCCAACCACCTATCATTGTCCGTGAAGCTGGCTTTACTTCCCCTGCTGTCGTCACAAATAGTTCTTTCATGTCCGGCTTTCGTCTCGGCTGTGAGAGTGAGACCAGCTTTCGGATCCAAAACAAGGGGTTGATGTTCCTTTCATCCTATGCGCTCAACCTCCATCCCGATTGTTTGTGTCTTGCCGTGTCAGTCTTCGCTCCAAAGGCTGGCCATAGCGTGATGGAGTCTCCTTTGTCGATCAATCGGTCCGGGGTGACTCTGAGAAGTGTCAGATCTTGGACTCTTCGCCCAGATGCCACGATGAGTAGTATGGCCGTCCTCCTTGACACGTCATACAGGCTGTTCCTTGGCGGGTTTTCACGTAGCCACTCCACCACTACTCGGGGGTTCCAGATCGGGGGTCTCTCAGTGCATCCACCAGAAACCGAGATGGCTTTAAGGACGTGCCTGACGAGGAAGTTCGAGCTAATCTTATCTGCATCAAGAGCTGGGCCACAGAAGGATACGATTGCCGATTTGTGGACCAATATTGTTCGAGGGGCTAGCCCTTCGTGAATGAACAGGTTGGCCAGATATCTTGCCACTGTTGCAGGGGGAGGGTTATGAGGTTGGACAGAATGCGTGGTACACCATCGCTGCCACCTATCCCAGGCCGGCTTGTAGGTGTTCAGCGTTGAGCCTCTCCAGCCAGATCTGAACAGCTGCTGTTCCTCCTGGCTCCAATCCGCTATAGCCTGTTCCCACCCACTGCTATTCTCCAAACTTCCATTTGGAGGTCCGACACCCTCGGTGGGGGAAACCCTGTCGACGTATCGATCAGGACGCTCTTCAGATCTCTTACGCTTATTGGCCCTCCCTTTGCTCGTTGTTTGAGATCGGCCCTCCAGAATGTCTTCTCCCATCTTGGCACGACTAGGAGAAAGGTGCCTCTTGCCAGGTTCAAGTGCGCCAGTACTCTTGGGACGAGATTCGGCGGCGGAAATACCCAGGCCAGCTCGTAATCCCAATGCTGACTGAATGCGTTGAGATAGGAGGCCGAGCAATCGGTTGAGTCTAGCGACACGTAGTTTGGCACCACATGGGCGGTGGCCGATGCGAAGAGGTCGATCTGAGGACGTCCCCATATTCGGAATATTTCCTCTGTCGCTGGTTCCAGGAGGTGCCATTTCGGGAGTGGTGTCCCCCGTGAGAGTCGGTCCGCAATCCCGTTGTATCTCCCTGGAATGTACTGCGCTGTCATTCCTGCTGGTCGATAAACTCTAGGAGGTCTCGAGTTATCTTCAGAAGGCCCAATGATCTTGTCCCCCCCTCCTTATTGATGTAAGCCACTACTGTCTTGTTGTCTGTCTGCAGTAGGGTCTTCGTTCCTCTTAGCAGGTAAGCGTGATCCCTGATCACTGCGTAAACAGCGAAGGCTTCTTTCTGGTTGGAATGCCACCGCATCTGCTCTGGGGACCACTGGCCTGATATCGTCTTGTCGTCCACCTGGCCGCCCCAACCTGCGTCCGCTGCGTCTGTAGTCAGGAAGTGGGAGAAGGGGGCTTCGTGTATTGGGCAGGACTCCCCTACGGCCTCCACCCACCACTCTAGGTCTTGCCGAACCGCGGCAGGAAGCTCCACTTGTCTGGATGGCTCGTGCCTCTGCAGCTGGCGGCTGAATCTCTGCAGTCTTCGGCAATGCAAACGACCCCGAGGGGTGGCGAAGTTTGCGAAGTTGAGTCTCCCCAAGAGGCCTAGAACCTGCTTGGGGGAGCAACTGCCGGCCTCGATCGGGCGGCGCAGTACTTGGCGAAGGCCAGAGCACTTGCGGTCCGAGAGGGATTTCTGGTTGGCTTCGGTGTCCCAAGTTATGCCCAGAAACTCCAGCTTTTGGGTAGGTATAAGGACACACTTGTCGCGGTTGATGCACCAACCCAGATGCTGGAACAGATTGACCGTCTCTACTGCCTGGGTCGCTAGCAGGTCCCTTGACTGATTGGCCAGAAGGAAGTCGTCCAGGTAGACTACGGTCCTTATTCCTCTCTTCCGCAAGAGTCCCGCTAGCCAGTTTGACAGCGTTGCGAACATTCTCGGGGCTGATGACAGGCCAAAGGGCAGGCAGGTCATCTGGAGAAGTTCCCCTTGGTAGTACAGTCTCAGGAACTTTCGGTGCGATTCCGCTATTGGTAGGTGAAAATATGCCTGGGTTAGGTCGATTTTCACCAACCAATCTTTGGGCCGGAGGAAGTCTGGGACCCGAAAGTGGTTGAACAGCTTGAAGGGTTTCGCCTCCACAAAGGCATTCAACGCCTTCAGGTTGAATATCGGCCTTAGGGAGTTGTCCGACTTCGGAGTTAGAAACAGATTTGAGATGAAGCTCGGAGAATGATCTGCTCTTTCCAGCACGCCTGACATCTTCAGGGCCTGAATGTGACTCGACATGTCTCGAGACTCCTTCGTGCTGAAGCTGCTCAACAGCTGCCTGGTGGGGAAGACTAACGGAGGTTTGGCCACAAAGGGGATTCTCGCGCCCTTGAGGATTCTCAGCACTATAGGTGGTGCCCCGAACTCCTTCCACTTGCTTTGGAACCTCCTCAAGCGTCCTCCCCAGAACTGGTTGTTCAGCCTCGCGTCATCTTCTACCTCTACGGCTACGGTCACCAGCGGGTTTTCGGCCGTGGTCTGCCTTCCGGATAGGTCTCCTGTTCGGGTTCCCTGGGCCTCGCTCCCTGTGCCTCGGCTCCGGCAGAAAGGGCTTACGGGACTGGGGGTATCCCTGGTTCGGAGCTCGACGAGAAGTTGACGGCTGGGGCTGAGATGTTGACGGTTGGGCCAGGTTTCGGGTTGCGGGCGAGACCATCACCTTCTCCTGGCCCCCCCGTTCTTTAGGATATACGCCGATAGCTCTTCCCTATTGAACAAGTATCCCGAGCTTGGAGGGATTTTGGCCGCACCTTCTCGCACGAAAGGGTCTTTGAAGCCCTCCAATATGGCCTTTCGCCGGTTCAGTATACACTCTGCCCGTCTGCCGCACACAATCTGCAGGATGTCGTCCGAAATCTTATTGTACGGAGCATCGCTGGTGAACATCGACTGAATCCGCTCGAAGAGAGCCGAAGCGGACAGATCCGTGCCGGGTTCGGATGCCCAATTCACCAGCGATTGCATCCCGTCTCTCAGGGTCTCTCTCTGGGCGAGCAAGGCGTTTGAAAGCGCGGCGAGCGATCTTTCCAGCAAGCCAGTATGGGTCGGCGCGTTATCGATCCTTCTCAAGTCGTCGTTCACCGACAATTCCACAAATGTGGGAGTCGCCGCGTAGGTTCTCTGCGTTTCCGCATAGCGAACGCCTGACCACTCGTCGGAATCGAAGTGTTGCAACTTCGAGATCTGTTCGATCCGCTTCGGGTCCGCTCTCGGTACTGGCGGCTCCTTCACGACCGTGCTGAGCTTGCCGAACTCCAGCGTATTCTTCGCCCTTCTGAGGCTCGGCGGCGGCTGAATAAAGGACGCATTCGCGTCCTCCACGCTGGGCTCGCTCGCGGCCACGTGTTCCGGCGTTGGCGGCGTTGTTGATGCAGGAGCCGCGCCGCCCGCTAACAAGGCCTCCGTCAGAGCAGTCACCTGTTTTAGCAGGTGGTCTACACGCGGGTCGTATGCTACGCGGCGTCTCTTTCGACTCGGTTCTTCGAAAGAAGATCCGTCATTCGAGGATACCGGCGAAGGAGCTTGCTCGTCCGCCATCTTGTTAACAAATCGTTTGACGAAATTCACGGGATTTACACTAAAATATCAACGTCCTGTCGCACTATGTTAAAAATTTGTATAGTCTAATGTTTGTTAACCTAGGGATCAAAAATTAAGGGGGTAGGTTGCAATAGAAACACAAAAAAATCACAACAAAAGTTGGCGTGTCTAGACGCGTGCAAATGGCGCGAAACAACGACGTTATATGTGAGAAAAACCGTTACGCCGACATAACCGGAAACAGGGATACCAGCGGGAATAAATTATGTCGCAAACAGGGAATCAGAGGGGGTAGGAACGCGTGTCTAAGTGCCGAAACAGCAGGCTGTTCTCTCATAATGGATTCCAGGCGTCGAGACGGAACACAAAATACACTATATTTTTTATCCAAAGATGAAAATGGCTAATTAATGGTTTGATTACCTCATCAGCAGCCAGCGCCGCAGCAAACTGTGGGCAATCCAAATGGAGGTAGATGCCGACTAGCTGGCTCAATAGTCTTCGGGGATCCCAGCCATATTTTTCCGGACGGCGCACCTGTAAAAACATTTTGATATATTATCACATTCACATTTACACAGTAATTACGTATTAAAATGTTCATAAAATATTAAGATGGAGGAAATAATTTTACCTTGAGGTTTTTGCATTTGGGGCCGCATAATTGTTGAAGATTAAAGTTGAGCATTGAACTTAATCTGTCCACGAGCTCAGGACGCAGAAAAGGTTCCTTAATTTCAACAGTGAGGTAGTCAAACATGTCCACAGTTTCCCTAAAAATAAAATGTGTAAAAAAAAATTAGTTTTTTACATGCCGGTGAATGCAATATTAAAACGTTTAGGTATAACTTAATAATCTTATTGTGAATTGCAAATGATTGATGCAAAATTACAAAACAAAAAAACTCAATCACTTCCTTTAGGTATCATATTTTGTCATGTAAGGCAGATGTCAAATTACTATAATACAGCAATAAAATCGATCTTCTATTATATTATAATAAAGGATATATGTATTATCGGAACCTGTGCAATAGCTGCTCAGAATTGTATCTATGCAAAAATGTACAGGGATGTGTAGAAAATGTATTTTTGTCACCACTCTATATTTTAACATGCACTTTAGTATTTTTATGACAATATGGAAAGTTAAAAAGGGAAGGTAGATAAAAAGGTTTATGTTTAGGGAAGCGGGATATTTGAACACAGTTGAAATGCGATGTTTAATGGTATTTTCAACAATACCTCCGTTAATTCGAACCCTAATAATTCGAAATTCGCCACAATTCGATATTTTTAAAACCCACTAGTCCCAAAATGCTAATTTCATAGTAGATTAACCCCGATAATTCGAAAACCCCGGTAATTCGTAATTCGAAATAATTTTTAGCCCCTTGCGCAATAAATCAATACGTTTTAATTCACATAATTAAATTTTTTTTTAAATTTGACGAAATTTAAAAAATATTTCGATTTTTTTCGCAAACGAGAACAACAGATATGTCGATTTCAGATACTTTAGTAATAGAAAGGTGGCGGTCTTTGTATTGGCATAAAAAATATAGTATTTTCGAAATATGCAAAAAATGCAGACTTTTTCACAAAATTAATGTTTTTTTTTATGAGTTTCACAATTTTTGCCGAATTTCGCAAACGCATCGCGATTTTTATAGATAATTCTAAATAATTTTTACTCACTTGCGGCATAAATCAATGCATTATAGTTCATAAAATAAGTTTTTTTTTTTAATTTGATGAAATTGTAAAAATACTTAAATTTTTTCGCAAGTGAGAACAACAAATATATCAATATCGAGTACTTTAGTAATATAAATGTCACGGTCTTCATATTAGCATAATAAACATTGCGTTTTTAAAATGATTTCTTGAAATATGCAAAAATACAGACGTTTTTCACTAAACTCATGACTTTTTTCTAGTGATGCAACGGATACGAATACAAATATTCGTATTTGCCAAATAGTAGATATTTACCGAATATTCATATTCGTTGAATATCATCACGAATGTTAAAAACATACTATTTATAACTGAACACAATGCAAATTACGGTTTGGCTGTGCACCATGTATCCGAACACACCTATGCACTACGCACCCTATTATCGGGGATTCCCCTAACATTGAATGAATGGATTTGTTGAGTTCTCAAGTTGTCAATTGTTATTTGTTTCACAGAATAAGATGAGTTCTTTCATCTAGTTTCGTTGAATTATTAATAAGGTTAAGTGCTCATTTCATGTAGTTTTTGTTTTGTACTACGTATTGTCCGTTACATTTCATTTCCGTTGCTTCAAATTAAATCTAATAACATGACCTCTCGTAAGCGTGAAGAAAGTAATACATATTTATTTTCGACCACTGGGAATGTACAAACAAACGGATAAAATAAATCGTCTAACGCCTGAGAAGTTACAAATGTTTTGCTTTTTGAACAAAAATTTTCCAGTGATAAATTTTAATTATTAAATCTCTAAGTAAAAAAAAGAACAGTGGTGTGTTATTTATTACCTCGTTGAATTATTTGTATTTGTATTTGCCGAATAGTAGGTTTGATATTCGTATTCGTGAAAATAGTATTCGTTGCATCACTACTTTTTTCACAGTTTTACGATTTTTGGTGAATTTCGCAATTGCATTGCGATTTTTAATTTTTGTTTGTACCTTGAATTTCAAATTAACGGGGTTTTGCCTAATTCGAAAACTTTTTTTTTTGATTCCCTTGAATTTCGAATTAACAAGGTTTTACTGTATTGTCTTTCATGATATAGACATCTGGTGATGCACAATAATATTATAAAATTTTTCTGAAAAATATTCAGTTTTTAAGGTATGGTGAATGTATGTAAATTTTTTTACGAAAGTCTGTTTTTTACCCGTTGAAACTGTACTATGTTAGCTTGCGAAAGTACTCGACTGAAATGTTTGATACATTGCTGTATAGGAAAAAAAATAACTGATAGATAATAACATAAAAAAAAACCTACCTGGCCAGAGTGAGGTAGGAACGGCACTGTCTCTCATCGTGTATGAGGGCCCGAGTGCGAGCCTGCTGCTGATCAGCCGGAAGACGAGCCCAGCTCTCGGTGTCAGCCGCAGCCTCTTGTGTCTCGTGGATTCTTTTCAGGTACTGAAGGCATTCATCTAGCAGGAATGTGGTGTCGTTCATCAGCATGTTTACAAAGCGGACAAACTGGTCTCCGGAACGGGATTCATCTATCACAGCCTGCTTATGAATAGGACTAGCCCACATCCCTTTTAGTATAATACTTATATGGTATCTGAAAGTGTTGGAAGTAAAATTCGATATGTATATATATGTATATAAGTGAATTTATATTTCTAGTGAGAATTTTCACTAATAGAAATATATTTTACCCGGTCGGGCGTGAAAACATGTCAATCAATGAATTTACAGATTCCACACATTTCTCAAAGCATAGACAATATATCGGTGAAACCATCTATATTTTGAACGCATTCCTCAAAGCATATAAAGTCGGCACTTCACTCTGCGATTTGTATTCATTTTGCGGTATCATGGTCCTATCTTAACTCCTAAATTAAAATAGGATAGTGACACCACAAAACGAATACAAATCGCGAAGTGAGGTGTCGGCTTAAAGATCGCGCACTCGGGTTTTTTAAGATATCTGACGACTGTGGGAACAAAACAATTCTTTTTTTTTCGAAAAATTATAATAATATTTATTGCTGAAAATGAAAAATAGATTTCACAATAAAAGATATCAAATTCGAGCGTAATATTTATCAGACATATGACAATTATAGAACGTATGAAACAGGATGCATATGTGTAAAATTATGGAATTTGGTTTCGTTTAGGTAAACATTACTTAGGTTCGGTGATTATTTCAGGCAGGATTGTCACAGATAAAATGTTTTTGGCATTAGGTATAAGGCATTAGGTATATAGGCAAGTAAGTATTAAGAACATCAACAATCCAAATACCTTGAATATTTTTTTCAAAAATAATGTTTGGTCTGCAAAAATCCTGTCCTTAATAATCAACGTCTGCAACAAAACCTGTCTAGAATAATCAGTGTCTGCAAAATTCATAAAAATTCTGTCCACAAAACACGTATCCGTGAAATTGAGAGCTTGATTGAAGTTTTGTACTTGGTTCAATTTCAACCTGGATCTAAACCAAAAGCATCCGATATCTGTCTTATTATCAAATGATATAATTTTGGTTGTGCGTACGTATATAACATTCTTAAATTCATCAAACAATATTGGATGAGTTCCACGTTCCAAGATTCAGAAATACATAATTCTTATTGGTCCTCATGAACATTCTTATGTTTATTTTAATTCATAATTGTACATAATATACAAGGTTGGTTCAACTACATATCACCTGGATGGGTTCACAGAGTTATTTCTATTCACAATTGATCTATTATATAATAAAAACTGTTACCTTATAGTGAACTTGTCATAGAACTCAGTGCTTTGTCCAGTTGTCTCAATTTCTGTATAAAATTTCATGAGTGCCCTGGGCAACGCCTTTTGTGATACAGGATGTGCCATCACACGGGTATAAATATTTTCAGTACGGAGAGATATCGCTGGGTCCATAACAAACAGC
Source organism: Agrypnia vestita (assembly GCA_016648135.1). Taxonomy (NCBI): domain Eukaryota; kingdom Metazoa; phylum Arthropoda; class Insecta; order Trichoptera; family Phryganeidae; genus Agrypnia; species Agrypnia vestita. The sequence continues at coordinate 8,632 of JADDOH010009893.1, forward strand.
ACTTCCACTATCTTAGCTACAAGGTATGGATTTTTAATTCTGTGTCCATTGCACACGGCCACCAGAAGCCACGTCAGCAGCGAATCTTCCATATAATCCAACACTACTTTTCTCACATATCTAAAACGGGGAAAATACAAAAGCAAAATTAAATTAAAAAATCACCAAAACCAAATATTTTTTTTATTATACATATTCTCAATTACATTCTCTTTTGCAAAAATAAAAGCATGAAAAATGAATTCAGAGATGGCATGTAAAATAATATCTATCTGAACTTAATTATTTCCTGAATTATATTTGTAACTTTATTTATTTGAATTATTTGAAAACTGCTCACTAGTATACATCTTTAGATCAGGACTAATGCTTGGAGAGCATATAAACTTATAAATAAATTAACATAGTTAATTATGCCATAACACCTATTATTACAGACACAGATAAATAGACAAAATATTTATATACAGGATATTAACCCCCCCTGGGCCGCCGTCGCATATATCCGACAGGCACAAAATAAATTATTTATCGACGGCCGCGTATCGAATTTGAAAAACGTAATTTTATCCCAATAGAGAAATCCTGTTGTGACCTGTCGTTCCATTTTCAACTCAAAAACATCACCGATTATATTTTAAATCAACAATCAAAACGGAAGTTTTTCTGCTGTCAAAATCGTATAGAGAAGTTGTAGATGTCGCCCCGATCGCGTGTTGTGCAATCGAAATTCAAATATTCCATCGTCAAGGTCACGCGCAATGTGCGCGGGAAATACGATTTATTTTTTTCGATTTTCGATTTATTTGTACACGTATATACAAATATATACGATATGTTTTGCGATATTTGTCAGTTTTTGTTGGTTTATGATTCAATTGAATACTAATAGTGATTTATTAACAAAAATACACGCAATTTTGTTGCGTTTATTTGAAATATGTGTGTGTGTGAAAGTGTATCATATTTATGTGTTATGAGTGCGATGTCCCGTCGTGTGCCGTGCCGTGCAACAAAATATATCACACAGAAGAAGATTATTATTATTAATAGTAGTGTTGTCTCTAATAAACAAATAAAAAATAATTATTATTTTTCAGAAAATGTTGCGCTGGCAACATTATGGAAATTCAAAAAAAGATTATTTTTTTTACTTAAATGATAAAAAAATCATTGCATTTTTACACTTACGATAAAATAATATGAATGTGTGTGTTTTTTTTTTAATATACGCATGTTTTCATGGTTTTTTCGTAAAAGAAAAATCACAAAAAATTCAGAAAATTTACGGCCCACAACAAGTTAATGTTCAATATAAATAATTATACAGTAAAACCCCGTGAACTCGAACCTTTATTACAAAATTTTTAAAACCCACAGGTCCTAAAATGTAAATTTGATAGTAAATTAGCCCCGATAATTCGAAAACCTCGGTAATTCGTAATTCAAAATAATTTTTATCCTCTTGTGCCACAAATCAATACATTTTAGTTCATATAATTCAAAATTTTTTTGAAACTTGACAAAATGAAAAAATATTTCAATTTTTTCACAAGTGAGAAGAACAAGTATGTCAATATTGAATACTTTATTAATAGAAATGTCGCGATCTTTGTATTAGCATAATAAATACAATAAAACTTTAGTTTTACGTTCTTTGTGTTTTTCTGCTATTTGCACCGAGAAGTCAAAGTCCTGTTTCATCTCCACACAAATAATTCGCGCAATTTAGGCAGAAGAATATTTTTATTTCCCCAGGTTTTACACTGAAATATGTATTAAAAAAGTTCAACTCTACGTTCATTAAAATTTTCAAGCGAAATTTCCTTTTTTCTCTCCAAAAATTTAACATGTCAAAAATAGATTGTATAAAGAAACAATCAACTTACTGCATAGCAAAAAGTAAAAACTCGGCAATGTCCTCGACGTACCACTCTGGTAACGCACTGAAAGGGTCAGTCATTACATCGCCGGGCACACTGGTAGTTATCTCGCCTGTTCTTAGTTTACCGTCGGGATCCAACAGATCCAGGAGCATACTTCCGACAGATCCATAAAATTGTAGCGAGCGCCTCATCAGATTATCTTCCAGTAGTCCAGTCACTGAACACTGCTTAGATCTATAGATATAAAACAATATTATGTACATGTTATGTAAATTAATTTATTCATATAATTGGTAATAAGTAAAACCGTTTATTGAAATTGAATTGATAGAAATTGAAAAGAGCTCTAATATTTCTAAAATTTGTGATCTCTATAATATATTGTATTGTGTTTTTTTATGTTATGGTTAAGGCAGTTATGAAAACCAGGAATTATTTTCAATATTATCACAGCTAACCCATCGGTCTGTCTCAAAGCTGATTTGATCACCAGGTTCTTATTATGAGTTCTATTCAAATTAAAATAAATAAAAAAATTGTGTTTCTTTTTTGTATTGATAAAATAGTATACTGATATGTTTTAATATATATCGAAGGTACCTACATATACAGTCAAATCTACAAAAATTGTTTTTTCGTTTTACTATCTTAAATCATCCAATTTAATATATACATTCAAAAATCATTATCGTTTCAAAGAAAGAATATGTTAAAGGAAAATCAAACTTTTTTCTTAACATTATCTGAAAACAAAAATCGATTTTTTGCAGATTTGACATTATATGTAGGGACTGTCGATATGTATTAAAATAATGCTTTTTATGGATGAATTTAAAGGAATAATTTGGCAGATGGCTATTATTCCTAAATAAGTACATACCTCATTTCTTAAATAGTGAGGAATGTTTAACATGAAAAATCGGTAAAAATAGCCTGGTTCTGAAATTTTTTATTTGATTCCGAACATTTATTTTCTTTTAATATGTAACAAAAACATTTAAAAGTTAAACAAATAATATACAGGATACTGAGTCACGTCACCACCAAAATTTTGACTGTTTGAGTTAACAACTTAACATTCTATCACCCACGCTGACATCTGATGATGAACAGCACATACACGAATGCCACTCGTCGCACGCCACCCTGTATCGGACACGTAGACTTATGACGACGTGATGATGATGATGATGACCCATCTGAAGTCATGAATGTTGGCCCTTAGTCGGGCCCCGGTCCGTTGTATGGGCAGACGCCTTACGTGGGGACCCACCGCGCCTCCAGGCGGATAGTCGGGGCGGGCAGCGAGCCGGCGCTGCGATCCTAGCTGAGAGGATACTGCACCGACGCGATGTGTTTGGCATCTCCGACGGAGGGCGTTGAAGAAATTCCACGAAGAAATTGCATTTTTTGGTCTTATAAAGTGTTATGAAATATTTGAAATACTTAAGAAAATGAAATATTTAAGTTTGATAAAATATTTAATGAAATATCTTAAGAATGAAATATTTAGGAACTAGATAAGACATTTGTAAATGTAATATTGAATAAAATTCATGTTTCGTGGTCTTGATATACAGGAAAAGCTCGCGCGATGGGGATAAAATCATTTAAAAATCGCGCGGAGCACCGCGGACCATCATAGAATGGCCGCTATTTTGATGGAATTAATGTCCTGCCTCGAAGAGGCGAGGAAGTAGAAATACATAAGTATTTTAAATATGCCAAATGAATCCTTTTATGTGATGTTGTAAAGTAGAAATTAAAATGAAAAATGTTTTAAGAGAGTAGAATATCTTGGGCAGCCCTTGGTAGACTCGCCGGCCGCGCCGCCTGTTCTCAGGTCACGCGGGCCAATGGAAAAAACCCGGCGCCGCTATGTCGGGCCGGGCGGGCTTGAGTGGGCCGCCAGCGAATATTTTTGAACTCTGATTATGGACGTTACAGACGTCCTAGCGAGCCGAAACATTTTTTATTGTGTTCCTCATGTGAACATCTATGGGAGTTTTTGTGTGTCTGTAAGTGCGCGAGCGCGCTTTATTTGTGGTGACATACTTTGTCTGCCTATTACGCAATTAATATCTATCCGACATACTTGAAAATATCACCAAAGGATGCGCTTGGTTGAGATCTATCTAATGGTATAACTTAGAATCTCGTAAAATCATGTTTACTATTTTTAACCGAATTAAATGTAAATTAATTCTTGAAAATGCCGCGGTAAATCGGCATATATTGTTGAATAACTAGGTAAATTCACTCTTGCGGTTCCAGTAAACGACATCATCCTATGGGCAAGACATAGATTGGTATAGATGATGTGTTAAAATCCCCGGGGGGGTGGCGTTTAATTTGCTATCGATTAAAATATTCAATTTAATTGACGAATCGGCATCGGGGGCCGTCTTTTTTGCGTTCCGAGCGCGCTGATTGGTCGGCCGCGCTAGTCAGGGGGAAGCTTTCCGGACTGTATAAATACTGCGCCGGGCGGGCGAGTGCCTCATTCTGCTGGGAGCCTCTGCCGAGTACGCCTACTGGAACATTTTATTCTGGCTTTTACTTCTCACCCTGCTTGACCCCTGCTTTTCTTCTTTGGATTTGGACTCTGGCTTTTCTACTGACTTCTGCATTTGGACTTGGCTACGATTTTGGATTTATTGGACTTGTTTCATCACCTGAGGCGACGACTTGGCACGGATTTTGGACTTTGAAGAATTTTCTGCGCTCTGCACTCCCGGCCTGCGAGTACATCGGCGGCTTCGGAAGCGGACTCAGCGGACCGCACCTGCTTTTATTGTTTCCGTGGGGAACACCACCCTTACCATTTGAAACAAATAGGATTACTCATCGGCTGCATCACCATTCTGTTAATTTCACTAAACTTAACTTTCTTTAGACTAGACCGGCATCCATTAATAAACAGTGAGATATAAAGAAACGAATTGTAACTGGTTATATAATCGGACATACCTAGTTAGTCTTTTTACTTGACGCTTCCATCTTTTGATCAATTCTCGATTTCTGGCTGCGACCAACATGTTTTTCCACTGTGGCTCCATAGCTAACATTTCATCAACAAGTTTTTGGAGATCTCGTAAAGTTCTGTAAAATATACATTGTTGTCATTATTTATGTCTGATTAGACCGGTATTCGAATTTAATTCAATTGTTTGGAGCCCTCATTATGCTTCTGGTTTGTGTCATCTGGGGTATTATGCCGTGTTTTTACAACCTTTCTGGTCGATGTTTCGGAACCCATTGCAGGGTCCATCATCAGGGCTGATGTGTCACAACCTTTCTGGCCAACGTTTCGGAACCCATTGCTGGGTCCATCATCAGGGCTGATGTGTCACACATCAGCCCTGATGATGGACCCTGCAATGGGATGATGGACCCTGCAATGGGTTCCGAAACGTCGACCAGAAAGGTTGTAAAAACACGGCATGACACAAACCAGAAAATTCTTAGTGGCCGTGAAAACCTAAGAACATCCCCATTGTGCTGTTCATAAAACTAATTTAGAGACAGTCCAAAATAAATTTATTTAATTTGTCAATTTCTTACTAAACATACCGTGGAATAATATTGATTATGACTTTCTTAGATACTTCTGCTCTGTTGAAAAATTGGGAACAAGAAGAATAGTGACAGAACTCGCCTATTTTCACTAAATAATAAACGGAATTGTGGACCGTCCTCATCTATTGGAACGTATCTGCTTGCATATAACTTATTCTAATTATCTTCTCGCTAATTACTGACATCTTGCTTTTTTTGATGTGCTAGCTTTGAATAGGTGTGATATATGAAGAGTTCTTGTGTAATACATAATAATAATACCCATGCATAATACTACTAGCTATGTAGCTTGTATTATCACTAGATATTGTAATTCCTTACCTTTACTGTTCGTAAGAACCCTAAAGAGCGTTAAATAAATAAAAAATAACTGTAGTCAATAACAATTTTTGTACCGAGAATGATTTTATAAATTTACCTGATTCTCCTTTGGTGGTTTTGTAACGCTGGTAATAAAGCGACGTGATGGGCGTGTAATGTCAAAAACCAACACTGCGTTTGAAATTTAGGATCTTTCCAGACGTGTGATGGATCTTTATCTACAGAAAAGAGAAAAAATTATAATGCAATTGTTTCATTACCTTTATTCATAATTAACTAAACTGATTGTTTATGGTTCGTTGCTGGTAATTAACTTTCCAAAAAAATTCAACTGCAATATAAATATAAATCTCTAAAGAATGACATAAAATGACTTGACGTAACATAAAATGACCTTACAAAAAATATTTTTTAAATTTCTGCATGATTTTAATCATTTTATTTGAAGGCAAAAATCTTTGTATTAAGGCAAATTAATTAATATTCAATATAAATTACTTTCACGGTAGTCTAAGGTTTTACAAAAGATAAGCCAGAAATATGAAAAAGTTGACGTTGCTTATCTCCGTAACTGTCGACACTTCACCCAAAGTGTAAAGACTATTTTATATTCAAAATTGAATTAAGAAGGTTTTGCTAATAGCTACGATACACCCTGTATAAGGTGTTCAAAGTACACCATATTTATGTGTACATAAATGGTGTATTACGTATTTTGTGTATCTCATATTTCGAATTTGAGCATTTTTAAAATATAATATGAATTTAATTCATATAAAATTATTCCAGATGTCATGGAGCGTACACAACAGTCGTAAGTATATTTTCGCTCAAATGAAATTTGAAAAGATCATAAATAAAAATTTTAGAATAAAATATTAAATCCTTCAATGGACGACTCAATATCCGACTAACACAAAACAATGTTGAAGGAAAATCCATAAGCAACTACATACTAACATCAATATGACATATTGTTAAAAAGACAATAAGCAATTGCTCTAGAAAAAAATGATTTTAGCTATTTCCAATTAATTTATACTCACTAAGTTGTTCCACCCAGTCTGAAGCCTCCTGATTGGTGAACCAGAGTCGAGTGTCATTTTGTGTTGAGACCAAACTATTTGGATGGAAGGCGTACAGAGGGTCCACCCTCTCCAGCTTAATTCTTACAGACAATAGTTGTAATACTGATAAAATGTTGAGCATGAAGCCATCACCTGCAACACAAATGATTAAGGGAGACTGAGGAATCCAGTAATTATCCGTACACATTAGTTCTTTATAACCTTTAAATCACTCTTATTACCTGCCAGAGATTTTTCTTCCGATTGTAATTGTGTCCTTTTTTCATTGTGACGGAGAATATTTGCGAAATATTGCAACAATGGAACACGAGCCGGGCTCAACAACATGGCGTGACAAGTTCCGTGCAGCACCATGCGAGTATGTTCAATGTCTTGCTGCAGAGCAAATGCTAATGATTTATCTCCCGATGTACCATTAAAAATTTTGTCTGCTAATTTTGGGTTTTCTTCGGAAAATAACGAGACGGACAGGAATGTTCCGAGGAAACTGGTTTTAGAAATTTCTCTGCCGGGGACAATTGAACAAGGCTCCGGAGAGAAGTCTGGCAAAGTGGCAATAAGACCAGCCACCGGACGCACACTGTGCGAAGGACCACACCTAAGTTCCGCTAGTTCTCCGAGGGCTTCGAGCGGCCTCACATGCTCCTGGTCTGCCACGGAGGCTTTTTGCATGGCTTCCATTACGCCTCGTAAAATAGGAATAAATATACAATTAAAAGTATCTTCATCGCTGTAAGTCTGTTCAGCTAGTTCTGGAAGTAAGCCTCTAGGAACACCATTTGTGAGTATGTAAGATGTCAGGTGGGAAATACGAGGAGGATTTTCTGCAAAAATTTTGCCTTGCAAAATTAAAACTAAATGTCCAACAAGTGATGTGCGTAAATCTAATAATACCCCACTCAGGGGAGGGACTGAACTCTTTTTTGGATGCTGTCTTTCTTCTGATGCAATATTCATATAGCAGCGTAATATATACGCCACCGCACGTGCGATAGGAACATTGGCTATCGGGACGGGGCAACTTTCAGACTCGGAATCATTTCTCGTGTCCATAGGTTGCTCACCCGTATCTTTGTTAATGGAATCCACCACTTGATTTTCATTGTTGGAAGAAGACGTTTCCACTTTCTGTGATGCAACAGCATAGTTAAAAGGATCATTCCCGTCTGCTATTAATGATAGTATTTCCATTATTGATTGTGATGTGATTTCTTCTAAACTCAATGACGAATCCTCTAATAGTAATGCTGCAACTGATGGTAAAAAATATTCACCTGAAACAAATATAAAAAGATTTTACATAAAAAAGTGTAGCAGGTATAGAGACAAAAATAATAATAACTTGTTCTGAATAATTCTTCTTCTTTCATATCAATGAGCTGTGTTTGTGTCGGTGGGTTCACCATGCGTCGTTATCTTGGACCCCATACAGAAGTCGTTTGCATTTGCATTTTCATTATTTAATAAATAGTATGTTTTTGTTGAACAATACATTCATATATTATTGAAATTGGAGACAAATTCATACTAAAGAAATTTGTACAAATTCGCCACTAATATTTGAAGACTGATAAATTTACATACATACATAATTAAAAAAGAAAACATAATTTTGTTTAATAATTACGAATAAAACACTAAAACTTTGTTTTTTCCACTACTAAATGTTTATGTATAACACAACATGTTTCGGAAACCTCCGTTTCCTTCATCAGGTGAGTTGAAACTGAGGTGTGCGGAAGTGAATGTCTGATGTATGGGTTCAGTAGAAGTGGATGGGATGACTAGGTGGTGAGAGAGCGGGAACATTGTGAGAAGGGTTGTATTTGATTATTGATGATGTTATTTTTTGTGTTTAGGTTTTTATGTTTAGTGTTTCGAAATTATTTTGTTTTAGGCCGTATGTCAATTTTGTGAAAAATATCTGTATTTTTGCATATTTCAAGAAATTATTTACAAAATACAATGTTAATAATACTAATATAAAGGTCGCAACATTTCTATTACTAAAGTACTCGATATTGACATGTTTTTGTTCTCACTTGTGAAAAAATCAATATATTTTTCTCAATTTTGTGAACTAAAATGTATGTATTGATTTATGGCGCAAGGAGCTAAAAATTATTTCGAATTACGAATTACCGGGGTTAATCTACAATGAAATTAATATTTTGGGACTTGTGATTTTTAAAAATTTTGAATTATGGCAAATTTCGAATTATCGGGGTTTTACTGTATTACTCTTATAATTATTATCTTTATTTTTGGTACAGTTGAGAAATAATACATTAAATGAATTTGTTTACTGATGAATCAGGCCGCTGTCTAGTTTGAAATATGAAGACTAGACTAAATGAATATGATTTAGTTTGTCAGTGATAATGTTGCCTTTATTACTTGTGATGTATTATAACCATGTATTATAAATGAATGATTATAATAATTACAAAGAAATGGGCTTGTGAAGCGAGGAAGAATTTTACTGAAATAATCTAAGTTTTATTATTTAAACACTTAAATAACTTACTTCACTGTTACTGAAATTCATATTAATATATTTTTATACACCTGCATAAAAATAATAAAACTAAAAAACGACCAAACTTATTGAAAACTTTATAGGTAAATCACTAAAACGTACTTGAATAAGTATCATATTATTATTAAATAATATCAGGATTACAAAAGATTAACACATACCCTGACAGTGATCAGCCCAGGATACTTGCAGAACTCTAGCAACTACAGTCCTAAGTTGCTCTTCTGACATTTCTGTTCCGCTTACGGTGCGAGCTCTGGTATTGCGCACATCTGTATTCGAATCTTCCACCTACATCAACAGAGTAAAAACCGTTTAACATTGGTAACATTTACCTTAACCCAATGTCATTGAATGACAAAACATTTCACCCCTGAAAGAACATTCATAAGATGAATAAATATGAGTACAGGCTCAAATACATGTTACTATCACCAGATCCGGCTGTCAAAATATGCTGCAACCCATCCAAGAAGCTAATAACTGGTAACCCAACAGTTGGAGAGCGTGTTATACTCAATCCAACAGTAACTGCAGATAACGTTTCTGGAGTGTAAAATCACACTCAATTTATCAAAATATGTGTTGGAGCTTTAACTGGTCGTGTGCCGGCCGTACGTAACGCAGAATATACTCTGTCTGCCGCGCAATTTCGCGCACAATTGCTATTTTTTAGACACTTTTTGTGATGGTTATATTCATGTAAAAATCAACAATAATCGCTAAAAAGTTGCAGTTTCTGGTTTCTCAATATACAGACTTCAATAATTACTTATATTTCAATAATTACTTGTACAATAATTACTTATTTATTAATTATGAAAATAAGTAACGATATTACTGTCAGAAATGCTTATCGAATAAAACCATGGAAGCAATAACACTAAAGATATATTGCATTTCAATATTTTCATTCTAAATATATCAAAAAATATTAAAATTCTTAATTTTAACATTTTTTTATTTAAAAATAACACTTTTTAACAGATAAATAACACAATTAACGCGCGGTTCGAAGACGACATTTGGAATGATTTTTTGTCCGGTTTGCGCGGCAAATGAGGTTACTTGACAAATAGAACTTGATATACAACAAAGAACAAGCTTTAAAAACTCATAAACACAGGTAAAATAGGCCGAATTCACATACGTATCTAGGGAGCGCAGATGTGCGCTCTGGCACATAGAGGGTACAAAAGTTTTCGTGCAGATCTGAGCTCTGGCACATGACCGGTTAAAAATAGGAAAGGCGAGAGTATGTGGATTCTGATACAAGCAGCGAGGCTTTGAAGGATCATTGTGAAAATTCAGATATTTTATTATTACTCAACACACCTGTAGATAGTGGAGTCACTCCTGTACTCTGGATGTATATAGTATCCTCTGGATCAAATGTGTTAATGTATTTTGTAATGATAGCCAAAACCCAATATTTTAAGCGGAGACTAACATATATGCAGGGACGTGCAGTGGGAACATTGAGCATGACATTTACGTTAGCATATATTTTGAAAAAATCAAATTGAATGGTATATCTCACAATATTTCCATCTATCACAATTATTATTGTTCAGATTTTCATATAACATAATATTTTGTCAAATAAATATTTTATTTCAATATTTTTTCCAACATATATATCTGTGTTATAGTCATGCTCCATTGTACTCGCTACATGCGGATGCATGTATGTATATAGAATGTCACTTTTTTACTAAACCAAGATCTTGCAATTGTAGACTGTATCAATGTAAATGATGACCAATGATTAATAACTCGAAATATCGTAGGTAGTATTTCAATAGTTTATTTTGGCGGAATATGAAAATACATCAGGATAAATAATTGACAAACAAACCAATTTTAAAGCATACTCTCAACAACTTATTTCTAAGGATCTTTCTAAAGCATATAAATTATCCTTTACAAAATTCTAGTAAATATGAATAAAATAAGAAATATTTTCTATAAAATACGAAACCTTTCCAAATGGGGCATCAATGAAGACCGATAGATAGCGTCTGGGAGATGGATGAAAACTACCGCTGAAGGAATGTAGATAAAAGACTAGCAAAGATGTGCGTACAGGACATGGCCATAGGGCTCAACTGCCAATAGAGGTTATATTTATCCTAAACTGGAGGCACATGGCCTAGGAAGAAATAGAATCTTTTATTTCATATGTTGTTTTGTCAAATTTATATCTCTGAAAAGGAACGGAATGCGTACATTTTAGTCCACTTCGAATATAATTTTGTTCATTGTAGAAAACATTTTGCAATAAACCAGTTCAAGCTAAGATGTGTATTTACAATATCACAAAGGACGAAAGAGATAAGTATCGTATTGTAAGAAGCGTCCTTGAGGTATTATTATGCACACAAAATCCTCTCATCTCCTCCTGCCTTGCACCGCTTCAGTATTTACTAACCAAACAAGACCTAAGTCTTTACAGTCTTTGTTGCATTCCTCTGGCATTCGCAAGACATGTCCAAGCAATCTTAATTGAGATCTTTTTAATGCAGAAGTAAGGGCTACATGATGAAGGTGTTCCTTATCTTGGTACTTTTTACCGGGATATGATGTTGCTCCTGTTACTCTCCTAAGATAACTAACTTCAGCAGCCTGGATTCTTGATCTCACTCTCTCCAAAAGAATCTATATTTGGTGGCCATACACGAAAGTGGACCTGTACACAGCCTTAATAATAGTTTGGTTTCGACACTTAACATGGATATCGTTATCACCGCACTTTGACTACTGATATGAGCGTAAAACACCCCTAACTTACCCGATTCTACTCCATCCTCTTTCTGTCTCTTATTCAGAAGAAGTGAATAATTCCCTATTGCATGTGCACGGATTTACAGGGATTTTTGACTTAAAAGACTTTGTGAAAAATTAGTTAAAATATCTCCAAAGTCTTTTTTGTGTTCCAATGGTTCTGGTTAATATATTAACATTGAATTATTAGGTGTACAAATAAGTCTACGCCGTTTGACAAAAGTTGGCCACCAGTGAGTTATGGTTAAAATTGTCAGATGTAAAACGTCATTGTTGTAAGGTTGGACATCCGTCAACAACAGAACCTTAAAATATTAGTGATTTTTTATCAGTATAGTATATTCTTTTGTGTACGAAAATGTCGAGTCTTGAGCCGAATAAGCGTCATTTGCGGGAACTTTCTTACTTCTTCAATTTGAAGATATCTATCTGCAGCTGAGCCACATCGATTGCTTTAGAAGCATATGGTGATGCTGCCCTAAGTGAGAGAAGTTGTCATGAGTGGTATCAAAAGTTAAAGAATGGCGAATTTGACATCGAAGACAAAGAAAGAATGTAGCGGAAGGCTGAAAGTGTACGAAGACACGGAATTGGAAGCATTATTGGATCAAGATTCGTGCCAAATGCAAGAAGAACTTGCACTTACATTAGGAGTGACTCAACAAGCAATTTCACATTGGTTAAAATCATTAGGAATGATTAAAAAACAAGGAGATTGGGTTCCATATGAACTGACACCGAGAAACATTGAACGCCTGAGAACATTTTTAAGCCAAACTTCATCGTAAGTTTTGTCAGGCATTAAAAAGTAATTTTGTTTTGTGCCTGACGTACCTTGAGACAATCAAGGAAAGTATCTTTCTAGGAAGAATTCCTAGCAGTTCTCAACTTCCTAGGTGTCTGGGTGCTATTTCCTGCAAACCTATCAGATATATATTCCATGAAGATATTAATACGCTGAAGCAACCCTGCACCTATTATGTGCCAAAGCCCCGAGATACTGCCTACATTCGCAGCCTCTACGGAGGCATCATAGAGACATTTCTGCCTAAACTGTGATCCTGGCAGACTCACCTCAGGAATTCATCCTTGTCATTGAGCTTTTCCCAGCAAGTTTCTCCATAAACCACTGGTGTCTCAAATGATGAATCTTAAATTAGACTTAAGAGCCAGAGACTAAATGCTGGTGCCAATTATTGACTAATTTGTGTTTGAAATAATGAATAAACTTTCTCTTTGCATAAGGTGCACATTATTTGTACACCTTGTCTGTATTTGTATTTGTACATTTGTGCACAAAATTTGAAACCCAATAGTGTTTCACTAGTAAAAAAGTTAATAGGGATACCCATAATAATGGCACAGCCAACATGGCATACTAATTTCTAATTATTAAAATATTAACACGTTTTATATGTATGAAGCACAATGGTTCTAAGTTCTGATCATTACAATTGCTGTATACTTGTGCCTCAATACTGTCGCAATATTGAATAAACAACTACGCTAATTGTAATTCATTACTTAAGAAAGACAAACCTTTGACAATATTACAATAAAAATTTCACAACACAGGTAAAAAAAAAAATGCTACACGAATACTATTGCGAAAAGAAAAAACTTACTTCCATAATCTCTGTTGAAAAATCCTGATCTCTAAAACTGTCCTTATCAAACTGTGGAGTCTCATCGATATCCATGTTGATGGAATCTTCCCTCACAAACTTGGAACTTCCCGGGGAGTTGTCGCCGTTATACGCACTAGAAGGTTGCACAATATTTCGAGTCATTAAAGCGGGACTGGGATCAACCGTGCACACATTTAATTCTACCGCTTGAACCAAACCGTCTGATTGAGTAGTTTCACTTTCCATCGAACTGATTAAGTGTGCATCGTGGCCTATTAACAGGGGACTCGCTAGGCTTCCCCGAGTTAAGGGAGATTGTCGGGAATGAACAGTGCCTCTGTTGATGGTACTTAAATTACTGTACCCCATGTCTTGTGATATATCTGACAATTTTGTATCGGGCATTTCTTCCAAGAGATTGGAATTGTTAGACTTTTCCGTAACTATGATTCCACTGGAGTTTAACGCGGGCTTTTCTGAAACATTTGTGTTGTCCGTGTCACTTTGTAGAAGGTTCGAGTGCTGGTTTTGTACATTCAGGTCGGTGACATCTTCGGGAGTAGGAGATACCACGGAACCTGCCCTCGCTTCTTCGGCACCTGCAGAGACAGGGGACGCAGGGGTCACTGGGGGCGCGGGGCCTTCGCTTGACGCTCCTGTCAGGCGGGCCAATCTGCGCCTACGAATCTAAAATCAATTGGAGGTGTAACGTAAACAACAGAAAATACTCACATTCATTTCTAACAATCACAAAAAATCAAAGACACAAATTTTATAACGCGCCTTTGTTACGAAAGGACGCATCGTCATGACTGGCAATAGCGACCGTCTGCGACGCCAAGGTTAGTTATCATAACAAATAAAAAGAGAGCTTTCTCACCTCTTCCTGACTAAGTTCGCTCATATTATAGGAACTACTGAATCAACAAAATTTAAAGTATAATGAACAAATCCAGAAAATGGGAAAAGCGTGCTAATGCCACTTATTGTCTATTTGTCCACAATCCTATACGTCAGTCTACAACCAGTCAGTCACCTCTCAACAGCTGAGACGATTATATTAAAGTTAGACTGGTTTATTATGCGAGGCTTCGTAGACAATTCTCAAGGAAAATGAAACCGATGTACATTCTAAGCGACCACGATTGCCGCTCTACCTGGTGGATACAATTCAAATTAGATTTTTTTGTCTCTTTCTTTTCTTAATGCATAAACTATTTCTATCTCGATATTATTCAAAAATATTGATGTACAGAAAAAAGCGCGAAATTCGAAACACAATTTTAGGAATCGAAGAATGCCTTGAACAATTATTTTTTTCCATCGTATTTAATTCATCTTTAACCACGACACTCTTCAGTAATTTATTTTAATATTTATATTATTTTACCAGCTGGTCTTACCTGGCGTTGCACAGGTTAAGAATTGAGTTGAAAATAAATTTGTGGGGGGAAACAAAAGTTTCATTATTTTGCAAAGCCTCTAATTAAAACAATGTTTCCATTTAATCAAGGCTGGGTTGGATAGGATGTCTAGGGAAGAAACGTGGCCTATTTTTTCTATCGGGAATATGTATGCAAAATTTGTGTCCAATCAGTCAAGCGGTGTAGATTTGTACAGAAAATAGATCTGGGGGAGGGGATGGATTATAGGGGGAACGGGAAATGTCGCCTATATTACCCACCGGCTCCTAAAGAATATTTTTCCAAATTTTGAGTCCGATCCGTCGAACGGCACAGATTTGCATTAAAAATATATCATGGCGTTGGGAACGGGTAAAGGGGGGGGGGGGGGGATAATGTCACCCATGTTACCCGCCGGGTCCTAAAGCATAAGTATGCATAATTTTACGTGAATCGGGCAAACGGTGTAAATTTGTAGACAGACAGACATTGAGTTTTATATGTATAGATTTGTAGTAGTATGTTGTTTTTATGTTTAATATTTTAATGCAATATTAATGGTTATTATGAACTTCGGAACAATGACGTTTAAAACGATAAGCTCCAAAGTATCGAAATTGAAAATTAATCATAGACAGTATAGATAAATGACCTTTATTTTGAAATATCGGGATATGATAGGCTGCACTTTCTTTCAAACCACAGTTCAAACGTTTTATATAAGTAAAGATAACCGAATGTAATCAAAAAATTAAATTTTAAAAATGTTATAGGTACCTACCTATCTAAATATTTATCAATATTGAAAGGGTAGGTACCGGCGTCTTTTTTTTCAAATAACTTGTGCGAATTTGAATGCAACGTTGTATCAAAAAGAACTTTATCTATCTAGAATCTTAAAACGGAGATTTAAAATTTTGAACAATTGAACTTTTACATTTTTATCTGTATAGATAAATAGTAGGTACATAAAAATAAATTAGGTATACAAAAACATCATTGTATTCGAATGCAACGTTGTACCAAAATTTCAAAGCAGTCGGTGAAAAAAGCAGTCGATTTTGTACAAACGACCATTTTTATTTATGTAGAAAACATACTGCTGTTAATGCAGCTCACTAGTGGAAATAAGTATCCAAGGCTTATAAGATGCCAGATTCCTGTTCTATGAAGCCTTGGAAGGCTTACGGCAGCGGCATCAACAGCATTCAGCCAGGCTTGTCCCCTGTCCCGTCTTCACTTTTCTATGGTCCCATGTAGCGAAGGGAAAAACTACATTTCAAAATGAAGACTACAACACACACACGTTCACCAGTTTGAAGACTACAAAGTGTGCACTAGATTTGTGGTATAAACTAAATGAAATGAACTAATTGTAGTACTACAAAATTGTATCTACTACAATCACCTACAAAGAAGAGCTTTTTGAAAAATGTGCTATTACAACATTTTCAAATGGGGGATGTTCAATACAGAAACAAAGACTGTTTTCAGGGGTGGATCGCTGATTACTTCTGGGGGGTCGTCAAATAAAAGAGTATTGATGGTCCGAAGGTAGAAACAGGAATGAGGCCTGATTTTTCTACCTTCACATTTATTTATTTAAAGAATACCGTGTAGCCTAGCTTGAGTGGATATTTATACTGTTCCCACTCAGCCAGGCCGGTGGTGGGGGCACAATTTTACCCCCTCTATATTTATTTCAATATAAATACAAATATCGGGAGCACTAAAAAAAAATACGTTACAAAATAATTTATTTACATTACATAAATTCATTTCAAATAGTGTTTTGATTTTCATTCGAAACTTTAACCGTGGCCGATCTTATTCATCTGCTCTGTGATGGTGACTCCTGAGCCACGATGTATCCACGATTTATCGAATGGTGTGGAATCCTATGAAGCCAGTGGCAAAGCTATCAAATTAATGTTCACTAAGTCTGATACATGTCAAGGGCAATATTTAATTTTGCCCTTTTTTCTGAACAAATAGTGTTCATTAACGAAAATCCTCGTTCCTCCACTTCAGAGCTTATTGTATTGATAATACTTATTTTTACCTTTTTGGACCATTTCAGGAAGTTCACCGTGATCATCTCTTAAAATATTATAGATATGATATAAATCATTTAAATCTATTTTGAACTAAATAATTTCACTTAGAATCCTAATGTTATCTCCGCCAGCTCTCCACGGATTGACAATTCCATCTAATTTCCAGGTATTCGATTAAAAAATATAAATTTTAGGTGCGAACCCATAGCAGCACACCACTGATTACATTCTCACTCGTCCTCTAATTCCAGTAATCACCCATAGAACTTCAATTGTGCAAGGAAATTCACCACGCACAACACAAATCATCGCACTGAGACTGAACAGGTCTCCGCCGAGCGAGGTGTATGCTTGTGTGAGTGTGTCACGTCGCGGGGAATATCGGTATGACCGCCATCTGTTTTAGGATTTCAAAAATCACAACTGGTCGATATTAGAGGACTTTCCCCTGCGTCTGTGAGAAAATATTTATACGGCCTGTAGGTACATGTTAAATTCAATGCAGGTTGTTATTGTAAAAATAAAAGTTTTTCGGTGGAGAATATTATAGATATTATACAATAGCTTAGTATTGCCAAATTTCAGCTTTACCCAAGTATCAACGTTATCAAAATCGAGAGTGTAATCTATATATATATTTACATATATATATTAAATTGCACAACGGCGCTGAAACAACAATTTTGAAACAGTAATTTGCAGTACAAAATAACATTTTTAAAGTGTACGTTTACCTTTAAATCACTAAATATACTCTGTAGAAGTAATCTGTATTATTATGTATTCGAGCCGAAATATACTCTGTATTATGTTAAGTTTTGAACTATAGTGGATAATAATCAGGGTTATTTGGAAAACATTAAAAACCTATGTTTCTGCCTTGATTATGAGTCGAAAATGTTCAAGCTGCCATGACTAATATCAATAGTTATGGAATTATGCAATATCAAAATTTGCATTTTTCCCAATATTTCTGACTTATTTTTTACAAAATGTTTTTTGTAAAACGTTAGACTATTATTACAGTAACTTTATCGATTACGAAAAATTCATTCGTTTCAATACATGTTAAAAAAATGATAAAAACCCTACAGAAATTCCAATTGGAATTGTAAGGTTTTTATTATTTTATTTGACTCGTATTAAAGGGAATGAACTTTTCATTTTCGATATAAGTTACTGTAATGATAGTCCAACGTTTTACAAAAAATAAATCAGAAATATTGGAAAAAAAATGCAAACTTAGACGTCGCATATCTCCATAACTACTCTAATTGAACATTTTAGACTCATAATTAAAGCAAGGTTATTAATGTTTTCCAAATAACCCTGCATTATGTAGGTACATATCTCGTTTATCAAGAGATCTAATAATGGTATCATTGGTATCGTACGAACGACATGAATTCAATTTGTTAGAAATCAACGCAGTTTTTTAAAGGTTCACAAAAGTCTTAGTTATAAATAGTCCACTTTGTTTTCACGTAGTTACAAATACCATCACAAAAATTATCCTTTATCTACTAGGTAAGTAACGTCGATTCCGATGTATATCCTAGGTAATATCATTTAACCCTTTGTTTTTTTTTTAAGGAAAACAAAGAAACGATAAGTAATAAAATTAAAATACATACAAAGAAAATCAAAACACATCAAATTTACCTATCATCCACTCAAATGTTCAACATGTATAAGCATATTAGGTTACTAGTCACAGGCGTAGATACCTACTACTAAACATTGGCATAGGCTAAGGCTGGACTAGAGAATAAAGAATGGCTAGACATTCACTGCAAATGCGTATTTCGGCGTTTTTTTTTTTACGAAAATTTGGGTTTTTATTATTAATGTATATTCTAGACTGAATTTTTTTAGGGCAATAACTTAGACACATCCATCGACAGGCCGCGGCCAGAAATCGTTTTTAGTGTCATAGGTGAGACAAACTTTTAATGAATATTTATATGTAGGTAAAGGTCTTTATATGTAAACGCCGAAATAAGCATTTGCAGTGAATTTCCAGCCTACAATGAGAGAGAACCTTTTTAAAATATGACAATCTCAATCGGAAAATATTAATATATTTATTTTTTAAGTAAGTCCCGACCCAATAGAATAAGAAGTAAAATAAGAAGAAGATTTAAGTAACATCGTTTCATACTTTATATTCTCAGTAGTGATGTTGCGTTCTGTATTAATTCTGTGTTTCATGTTTTATATACCTACCTACATAGCAATGACGCAGAAAATATACCAAAATACCTAACAGCCCAAACCACATTTTCAAGAAAATGCAAATAATACCTATCTTTATTGAGAAAACTTTGTATTCATGAACGATAAAAATGCAATAAATCGTTGTTAGATATGCATTTATTTTAATTAATTATAATATCAGAATTACCTATCTTTACTGATAAATCTCTGTACCTATACGTGAACGAAAAAATGCAGTAAATCACTGTTAGATATGCATTTATTTTACTTAATTATCATGAATAAAATAAATTAATGAACTTTGATCCTGAGATAAAACAAAAATGTATTAATTAATTTAATTTAATTTATACATCTAAATATTTTTAAAAGATTACAATTTTAAAGAGCATATAAATCTTAATTAACCACAATTTTAAATTTTGTGGACTTTTATATTATTGGTCCAAAATGTCTGTTTTGCTATACATATTTCGATTGTTTAACATACATTCGGCCGTATTCTGTACTGAGCAATATTGCTATTTCTGTATCTTGACAGTTATATATAACATTGTAATGCCGCCAATTTTGACGTTTGAAGTTTGACACGTTTGAAATTAATGGATTCAATCAATCAGAAAGAAAGAAAGAAAACGTAAACAAAAGTTAAGTTATTCAGAATTATTAATAATGAGTTTATAATTAATTGAATTCCTTAATTTCAAACCTGTCAAACTTAAAATGTCAAAATTGGCGGCATTACAATATTATACCTAAGTACAATAACTGTCAAGATACAGAAATACGGCTTATATATAGAGATTACTTATAATATATATATATATATAGATATATATATAAATATATATATACAAGAAGACAATCGGCTATCACCGATTGCTTACTGCTGGGCCCTGCGGGCGGCTATTGTGGCCGCTGCGCGGCCAATTATGTTTGCTGTGCAGCAACCTATGCCTATGCCTACGTCAGCCGCTTCGCGGCCAATTGTATCCGGCAAATTTCCATTTTCACTATTGTGGCGGCCAATTGTGTTTGGTGTGCAGCAAACACAATTGTTTACCTATGCCTACGTCAGCCGCTTCGCGGCCGGTTGTATCTGGTAAATTTCCATTTTCGCTATTGTGGCCACTTCGCGGCCGATGATGAAACACGAAATTCTAACCTGAAAGACATGAATATGACAGTTAAATATCATACATAATTATGTACTGCTCCGTAATCTAAAATTCGCGTCTTGATTCATTTCATTCACTATGATATAACATTTTTCTAACTAAAAGTAGCTTTTTAAAGCGATAAATAGTTTAAAGAGAAAACGTAAATAGCTGTCATCGCGCCAATATGGCGACGAACGGCCGAACCGACAGAAATGACAACTGGGTTATGGCTGGGTTTACTAGGGATGGGCGTTGAATGGACGGACTAGTTGAAATCAACCGTTGACGTTGCATCGACGCGTCGACCGTTTACGTTTATCGCATGGACTAGTTGAATTCGTAGACGGTGGACAGCGGACGCCGTGGTCGGTGGACGATTCGAGATTAACGCAATGCAAAGCAACGAGCGAGAGCAAGACAAAACGTCTCCGTTTATTTCTCTCTCATCTCTCGCTGTCGACTTGTAGATGCCATAGACGTCATAGACGGCTCGACGGGTAATTTCATTTCAACTCTAAAGTACACTACCATAGAGTGCAGATCTGTGTACACGAACTATGACTAGAGATTTGAAATTTGAATACATGCGTAGCGCGAGATAGGCTTAATAAGCTATTTATCTATTATTTTTTTACTTGATTTTTTGTGATGTCACGTGCGACGGTTCGGTGAATTCCCAATTTTACGCTGTATAAAATAAAACAATTATGTTTAATTATTTTATTTTTTATTGAACTATTATTAATTAACAGGCCGGCTAGATATTTTTCTAAAATCAATATTTTATTCGATCGATCTCGACTTCTTATATCTACCTGAAAAGGGATGCAAAAATTTAATTATTGTGTTATTTCCTTACTTTTCAACTTTAGCATATAAATGATAAACGAACTTGTAGGGAATAAAATTTTCTATACCTAACTATGGTCCTTATTCAGGAGTCCAACATTAATTATTATATATGTAATATAATCTTGAATTTAGGTTTAATTAATTTTTATTAAAAATTCCCTATTTTCAACTTTATAGATAAAAAATAAATCTATTATAATTTTGTTTACACCACTTTTTATTGGTTTTTTACATGTTTCGGGAACAATGTTCCTTTTCTCAGATTGAGCCTTAAACTAAAGTTGACAAATAATACAGATATATTTATTTATTAATAATGTCACCACAAAGTGAAAGCCTGACTTTGAAAGATGTATTCTTCAATAAATTTCTTTCGATTCGAATCAAAAAATTCGAAAATATAACATCTCAAATGTAAAGTATTTTTAAATGATGTATTTATTTATAAATTTATAGATAATAAATAAATGTAAAGTATTTTTTCCCGCACCTCATAACTGGTGCCTTTATTACGCAAAATCATTGTTTCCTTCCATTTTATTTATTCACATTTTAATTGTTATACCCAATACTTTCACTGCTTATATATGTAGTTTATATTTATATTTTATTGCTAACACCTGATATTGCTGTGTATACCTACTTCTTTCTTTGTTATATATAGAAAGAAGTATATAAAACAATATGTAAAAGCCTGTAATGTGCGTAAACAAATAAATAATAAAATATTTCTTTTTACAAATAAGCACAAGTAGCGGTTTTACTTTCCCCGAAACTATGTTCCTTCGAACTTCTTTAAATTTTAAAAATTAACATAAAAATAGCCAACGATTGAGTCGTCGAGAAGCGTCGCGTTGAACCGTAGACAGTTGACCATCGTCCCGATGTTTAGATAGAACGTCCGCGACGTCCGCGTAACGAAGTTGACGCGTCAACTAGTTGACGAATTCAACTAGTTGACGAATTCAACTAGTTGATCGTCTCGTCGATGGATGGACGTGGACGGTCTCGTTTCGTCGACGGTAAATACGTCGACGACCCATCCCTAGGGTTTACATAAACAAAAAAAGATATGGCGAAATTTACAAACAATTTTGAAACACAAATATGTATATCAAAAATTAATAAACGTGTATAAATATTAAGTACATTATTTTTATAAGTTACCATTTTTATTTTACGTGTATAATATTTCTATACATTAAATATTATCTGCATGTATTTTAAAACAATCCGTACTTCTCGCTACTTTATACGATTTCACCATTTGTTTTTTTTTTAACTGGCAACAGAAATCATCCGGAGACGGCGTGATTGGTTAGCGTAATTAATATATAGATTGTCCTTTCTTATATAGTCCGTCTAACTTATCTGAAGAATGGCCAAATTTGGAACTAACGACGCCATATTGGATTATCTACAGCTGACAGACCTTTGACAGACTTTGTTTACAGAGAGGTTCACGATTGTTTCGATAGTTTTTTAATAAAATTTTAGATTATCACCATGCCAAAAACCATTAAAAGCGGTGTTCGGGAAATAATCTTGAAAATGCACACGTTTTTTGAAGAAGAACAACATCTAAAAGCCCCAATTATACCGTTTGATTTTGTTCATAGACTTATTGCCGCCACTTTAGGTTAGTGCTGCCATGCAGTTATAATGACTTTCCCATACTTAGTTTTTTATTTTACTAATATACAATTTCTTCAGGTATTTCTGAATCGGCAATTTACAAAATAGTTAAAGAAGGTAAAGCGGCCGTGGAAATGGGCATTAAAATATCTACACCCGGAAAAAAAAGAACAAGGATAAGTGGAAAAATTGATTTAGAAGCCGTAAGATGAGAAAAGTTTTAGAACATATTTTATTCGATAATTTTTTACATAGAATTTTTATTATTTATACTTTTTATTACATAATTCATTAACGAGTTCATTTGTATAAACATCTTTTTTCAAAAATAAACTTTTTTATTTATGCACATTAAAGACTGGTTGCATCAACTTACTTTATAGCAATAGTTCATTTAAAGCATAGATTTTTACGAGAGCGAGTTGTTTGATCGGTGGAAAATGCAAAATATCTATGCTTTGAACCAAGTTGATACAACGGCCCTAAACCGATTGATATCCTTAGGTGTTACTGAGTTAAACATGGTGGTCATGATCATTAGGTATGAGACACCGAATAAAACCGGCACCACATTGCGCGGATCTTCCGCCGCGTCTCTTCTGTCGTGGAACATCGCTACATTTCTTTCCATACAATATGGGCTTATTAAACACACTACGCGGATGATCGGTCGATCTATTTGCTTTGCCGATTTGACGCAAGATCTGCGTAATGTGGCGCCGGCCTAAAATAATTATTATTGTTTGGTTTTTTCATGAAAATTGTATTTTTCTTTGATTTTGAAAAAAACGCCATTTTGTGATATTGTGTATTTTACGAATGTATATTTTGATAAATTTATTTGTACGTTAGTTTACATTTTTTGCTTTTTATCGTTTCGTATACTGCTTAATAACTTGTTTAAGAAAAAACGAATTTGCAAAAAATTCCCTACAAATGAGATAATTTTTAGACCATGGGCAGTACCACAACGATTGGGACGCCCTCCTTTATTCTCCAGATAAGTTGGACGGACTATACGTGGTTAAGAAAATAATTTCATCTCTTTCTGACTGATACATTTAGTACGCATTAGAAGACAGCAGAAACTAGATGTCTAAGATTTGTTTTTTTAATGACTAGTCTATATTTATAGTACGTCTATGTGTTCATGCCAGAAGCTTGCGCAGGCAAAAATGTGGTGAAGTTTGTGCGTGTGGTAGGCCCGTTACTGTATGTAGGAGCGGCAGGAAAGGTTCATACCTTTTCTGCTACTCACCTGCTGTCTCACCAGGTGTCTCACTCCACGCCCGGATTAAACCTCGGGATCGGCCAACACCAATCTACATAGACCAGCGCCGTCTCAAGGCATGGGTACATTAGGCATTTGCTCAGGGACCCATGCTGCCAAATTGTTCATTAGAGATCTTTCTGTTACCCCAGTACTTTAGCTCTACGATGCTGTAAATGTTCGAGATATGCCGTGGTGGTGAAGATACACCACTCGGTTCAGTCTTCTCAACAATAAAATGTGTAAACATCGTGGAAATGAATTATCAATCCTGCATTGTCCTTTATAGAGTAGGAGCCAGCGACCGCCAGACTTACGTCATAGTGTCAAATCTAAAATATTTTCTGTACCTACATGTAAACTATAAGTTTTAAGTTGTAAACTATAGCAGGTAAGAAGATTGGTTAGGGGGATTTAAGTTAGGGGGATTTTGGCAGTTACCAAGTAGGTAATGCAGGTACAAAAATGTGTAGGTAAGTGAAACGTTTGAATATAAGGCATCGGGAAATATTGTTAAACAGTGGCTCGAATAAAATATATAAATAAGATTTGTTGCTATAACGAAAATGAAATGATTATTTATAGAGCTTCAAAGTGTCTGACGGAAGAAATGATCCGCGAAAAGCGTCTGGCAATGAGTAATATGAGTATATAGTAGGTACTGTTCGTGTAACATATTAAAAAAGCAGGTTTGTTATTTTTACGTTTTACTTTCCCATGTTTTGTAGCTGTATCTACCTATTACCTTCTGCCAAAACATCCCAAACTCAAATGTCATAAAATCCAAACCTTCTTATTAGGTACTATATTGTACATCTACAGAAAATCGGCCGTATTCTGAAAAAAGTTATCATTGCTTTTTCGGTATCTTGACAATTATTGTATAAAATTGTAACGTCGTCAATTTTGACGCTATTAAGTTTGACAGGTTTGGAATTAGTAAATTATATCAATCAGAAATCTGTAAAACGTAACAAACATTAGGAATGTTCTTAGGTTTTCACGGCCACTCAGAATCTTTTGGTTTGTGTCTTCTGGGGTATTATGCCGTGTTTGTCATAAGGGCGAAGTCTGATCGCCCCGAAAAACGTACAGAACCTGAGTGCAAAGTCATCGCCTTTCTACTTCTTGTGCAAAGCGTTACGGACAAAATTGCCAGAGCTCTCAAGAAATGAGACATCAAGACAGATTTTGGAACCAACTCAAAAATTAAGGACTTGCTGAGATCAGCGAAGGATCGAGATCGCTAAGAAGCAGACGGTGTGTGTAGATAGACTCGACTGTCAAGACTACGATAAAGGAAACGGCGCGTACAATTTCCAAAAGGGTCGACGAGCACAAACGGGCATGCATACTCAGTCATCCAGGAAAATCAGCACCGGCTGAGCATTTTCTGGATAGCGGCCATCTTTACATTCGAACCGAAAATCCCTGGATAGCCTAAGGCCCGGTTGTTTCAAGTTCGATCAAAGTAAGAGTTCGATTAAAGCATAGATTTTTACGAAAACGGATCGTCTGATTGGTGGAGGACGTAAAAACCTATGCTTTAAAAGAACGCTTACTTTAATCCAACTTGAAACAACCGGTCCTAAGAGTCACCATACGCGTTTTATCAAGGAAGCACTCGAAATTTACAACCACCCGATAAATATAAATAGAGAAGATGGTCTCAAATTAAAAACATCGTGGTATCCGGCGCTTCAAAGTCAATCTCGTCGCAGATTCCGCAGAGATAGTGATCAGACAACAATTGAAACATACACACAACACAAAACAACACATGACTCGACACGGTAATGCCACGTAACACATAAACACGGAAACACCAAGCTTTCGACACAGTATTGCTAGCCAATACTTAACCACAACGCCAACACTCACAACAACACATTAGCCCTGAGATAGACCCTGCAATGGGATCCGAAACGTCGACCAGAAAGGTCGTAAAAACACGGCATAATACCCCAGAAGATACAGACCAGAAGAAAGAAGAACAAACGTTCATTATCATTAAATAGTTAATATTCACAAATTGTGAAATATTAACATTTAATGATTTTTTGCAAGTGTGAACGTTTTTTTTGTCCACGGGTGTATATTTAGAATTAACAAATGCCTAGTAAATAATACTTTGTCAGTGTAATTATGAAGTTATACTTTGTCATTTGATTGGATATGACAAAATACACTGACGGGCGTTCCATTTTAATAAAATTTTATCAATCTCGCATAGATTTCTCTGATCACACGTGGTGATGAATATTATGCATGTACGATAAATTATCCGCAACTAGAACGTGATAAATAATATTTTGTCTCCTTAACAGAATCGCCCAACAGCGATCAATTCGGATAGGCCATAATATAAGGCATCCGGGCCTGCTTTTAACCATCGTCGAGGGAAATGTTGAAGGCAACAATCGTAGAGGCCGCCCGAGATTAAGCTACGTAGACCAGATTATCGGGGATGTGCGCTGTAGCACCTGGCACAAATGAAGAGGCTGGCAGGTGACACAGAGGAGTGGAGAAAGCGACTGCTTGTTGCAGACCAATCCTAGGATTGCGACCCAAAAAAAAAGTTAATTGTGCTTATGATTTATGATAATAAGTAAAAATGTTGTAATCATTCTAAAAACTTGTTTTAAGAGGAATTATGTAAGTATATTAAAATGACATAAAATCTCATTAATCTGAAACGCCGTATTATTTATTAATTGTAACATGTCGCGGGCCACAAAATAAATATTAAATATTAAATACAAATCACTATAGAAATCCACCAATTGAAATACACAGAGGCCGTTAATCCGAAGGAAATACCGAGGGTCAACTGTCGGAGGTCAGAGGTATTGATACTACATACTGGTTAAACTCTCGTTTGCGATATCATATTTATATGTTCTTCTTCTATTTTACTATTTCTCTTTTGTTTTTATATAATATTTTTAATGTGTGTATTTTCTTTTATATGGAATGTGTGGGATTGCACGAACCTCCCCACATTCTGGAATAAAGCTATATTTAATTTTTTTTTTTTTTTATAGAATCACGTGTCATGTTTAGGTGTGGTAGGTATACATATAGCCGTAGTATTAAAATTATGTAAAAGAAGATGTACTGTGATGAAGTATAATTAATTACAATATAATTTAAACAAATTTTTATTAATCAATTAGAAAAGACATACAGAAAAATCAAAATAACGAAAAAATATTTTAACTACTACCGGGATTCGAACCAACGGACCTCTATTCTATACGGACGGTATAGAATGGAAGTCCGTTGTACGTAATTATGTATAAGCATTTCAATAGAGCTGCTAGAAGGATTTGTTTTATTATGCTTCTTAGGCGCGCGTATGCCAATTTATATACCTGAATACTGGGAGAATACAATAAAAAATGTTTCAGATGGATCCGTTTGATACCGGGAGAATACAATAAAAAATGTTTCAGATTGATCCGATAGCTGTGGCGGCTGTAATTCGATTTTGAATTAAAATGACCCTTATTGACATAGTCGCTCGCGGCGCGTTCCCCGGCGCCGAGGTGGATGACGTCACACTACGCAAGTGTCGCTCATATAGAGCACGTGTCCCACGGCCCTTATCAGGGCTTATTAAATCGGTGTTCTCCAACCGTTGCAGATGCTTGTCACTCATAAGGAGACTTTTCAGAAATATTCGGAAATATTTTAAGTTGATTTTGTCACGGAAATGCGCTTTTATCGGCTAAAAAATTCTCGGAATTTATTCAATTTCCTTATCTTTGAAAGGAATTTTGTGACTTTCTCAGCAAGTATTTATCTCGGTTAGCAGTATGCTCCGGAATTTATTTCTTTGCCAACGCAGTACAAATAACATATTTCCAAATTTCAATGGCAAAATTTAATCGCTTCAGTCCTCGTCGCTTGAGCGACCGTCACACGTTCCTTGGGCTTGTCATGCCGGCGTGGCGATTTCGGCCTGCTTCAGGTCAGCTGCAGTGAAACGAACACATCACTGCTTCATGCCAGCTACCCGGTCGAACGCGTGAGGGATCTATACCCACCGACGCGGGTCTAGTGATGAGGTGATCACGTCAGGTCGCACTCTGCCCGTGTGCGTCCGGTGTACTGCGGCCTACGCGGCGTCCCATTTCAGAGACGATGTGCTTTGATTCACTGTTACCATCATAGGCCATTGTGACGTCATTGTCACAATCTTCTGATGTCATGCGGGGCGGAGCGTCTGAGATGCCCACGTTATCATCTCCGCCGTGCCGCCAGTCAGGGCGGGGCGCTGAGATGCCGATGTTACATCTCCGCCCAATGTTACAATTTCCCGTACAGCCCGGAACACTCGCCAGTCTCTGGCACGAGAAAATATGACTCGCTTCGTATTGGCCTCCGTACAGCAATCACCGTAACGTATAGGGAGAGTCATTGCTGCGGAAAGTAGCAAAAACATAAATCTCAGTGCCGTACAGGTACGGTTATTTGCCTCGGAAGGAGGCCAAATGCATATAAACCACATAAGTGCGGTTTATTTCCTCAGAAGGAGGCTAAATCCCTATTAATTTCTGTCCCACATAAGTGCGGGATTTGCCCTCAGAAGGAGGTTAAAATCCACATAAATTCCTGTCCCACATAAGTACGGACTTCGCCTGTGAAGGAGGGAAAA
This sequence comes from Agrypnia vestita, assembly GCA_016648135.1. NCBI lineage: Eukaryota > Metazoa > Arthropoda > Insecta > Trichoptera > Phryganeidae > Agrypnia > Agrypnia vestita. Next base: position 37,711 of record JADDOH010009893.1, read on the forward strand.
TCCACATCAACCTCCGTACTATCTAAGTACGGGCAACTCCTAGGAGGCGGGTAAATAGAGCATCATGTACGCCCTAGGCGTCCCCCAAGCAATCGCTCTGCAAGCGATCCATTCTTTATTTCATCAAAGAATGTGACAGTCATTTTTAGAAATATAAATATTACATAATTCACATGCGTAAAATATTTCAATATTTCTCAGCAGAAAATATTGGTTTGCCATCATATAATAATATCTGAATATTATTAAACCAAATATGTCACATTAATTAAAATGAAGCTTCGTCAAGTTTCCACGTGCCGCTTCATTCTGCTGAGGAAGATGATGACGTCATCACCCAGTGGGCCTGTCGCCCGGCATGGAGTTTCGGTCTCTTCTGTGTATGCCTTTTTAAGGGCCGCATTTAATCCTGTCCGAAACACTCGGGTTTTCATTCAATGATACATCGTCTTCTCAATGTAGCTCTGTCTCACTCTAATTTTCAAATTGAATTAAATACAATAAAACAAATCGCATTTAATAATGGATACAGTACAGAATTAGTTGATAAAATTTAAAAAAATAAATTAATGAATAATATAACTAACCAATTTTTATACAATTCACAGATAAAATATAAATAATAATGATTATTGGCGAAGAATTTTATATATTAATACATTTTTGAATAAAATTTCGAAACATCTACCGAAAAATATTAGGCCTGCACTTTATACAAATAACTAACTGTTCTTACCCGGCGTTGCACGGGTTAAGGATTAAGATGAAAATAAATTTGAGGGGGTAAACAAAGGTTTGATCGAACGGTATAGATTTGGGGGAAAAGTAAAAGGGGAGGGGGAAAATATAGCTTGTGTTATCCGCCGAGTGCTAACAAATAAGTTTTCAAATTTTGAGTCCGATAGGTCGAATGGTATAGATTTGTGGTGAAAATATATCAGAGGGGAGAAAAAGGGTAAAATAAAAGGGAGAAAGTCGCATACGTTACCCGCCGGGTCCTAAAGAATGAGTTTCCAAATTTTGAGTCCGATCGGTCAAACGGTACAGATCTGCATCAAAAATATATCAGGGTAGGGGAAGGGTAAAAATAATAGGGGGAAATGTTCCATATTTTACCCGCCGAGTCCTTAAGAATAAGTTTCCAAATTTTGAGTCCGATCAGGCAAACGGTACAGATTTGCATCGAAAATATGTCAGAGGAGGGGAAGGCGTAAAGGAGGGGAAGGGAAATATCGCCTATGTTACCCGCTGAGTTGGAAAGAATTTACAAATTTTGAGTCCGATCGTTCAAGCGGTACAGATTTGCATCGAAAATATGTCAGGGGGAGGGGAAGGGTTATGAGAATATGGGTGAAATGTCACCTATGTTACCCACTGAGTCCTAAAGAATAAGTTTCCAAATTTTGAGTCCGATCGGTCAAACGGTACAGATTTGCATCGAAAATATGTCAGGGGGAGGGGAAGGGGTATGAGAATAGGGGGGAAATGTTTCCTATGTTACCCGCCGGGTCCCAAAGTATAAGTATGCAAAATTTGAATCGAATCGGACAAACGGTGTGGATTTGTATAGAGAACAGACAGACAGACATTGAGTTTTATAGGTATAGATAATATAGGGAAACTCCTCATAAATTCAAAAGATAAAGACAATATATTTAACAATTCAGGTGTTTATACACTTTCGTGCAAAGATTGTACAGCCTTTTATATTGGAAAAACCGGCCGTAATTTTAATATAAGAGTCAAAGAGCATTTGAGATGTCTGAATAATCATGGTTTTTCTGAATTTGCAATGACCACGGTTTTGATAAAAATTTAGAACTTTCTGCTTTACACATAAATAATTTTGGTCTGAAATTGAATTCATTAGAGAATCATTAGAGAATTTAGAATCATTAGAAATTAGTAAAGCATGTAAGAGTAAACAAAATATTATTAATAAGCAATTAAATTTAACTACTAGTCCAATTCTATTTTTTTTTTCCAATAAGTTTGTCTAATCAAGAACTTCAGCAATAATATTTAAAAATATATTTTTTAAATAATTTAGAAAAACAAAAGACATCATTCATTTTGATATTTTGACATATATAGAACACCCTGACGATGTAAAGGTTTTTCCGAAACATGTAGGTGTAATTAATTAATATACAGGGTTATTTGTAAAACATTAATAACCTCGCATGACTGTATTCCTGCCTTGATTATGAGTCGAAAATGTTCAAGCTATTATGACCTAATATCAATAGTTAAGGAGATATGGGACATCAAAGTTTGCATTATTTTTTCAATATTTTTGACTTTTTTTTTGTAAAACGTTGAACTATCATTACAGTAACTCATCGAAAAATTCATTGGTTTTAATACAAGTTAAATAAAATGATAAAAACCCTGAAAAAATTCCAATTGGAATGTTTTCCATTTGGAATTCGAAGGTTTTTATTTTTTTATTTGACTTGTATTAAAGGGAATGAGTTTTTCATATTCAAAATAAGTTACTGCAATGATAGTCCAAAGTTTTACAAAAAGTAAGTCAAGAATATTGAAAAAAAATGCAAACTTTGATGTCGCATACCTCCTTAACTATTGATATTAGGTCGTAGTAGCTTGAACATTTTCGACTCATAATCAAGGCAGGAATATAGTCCTGCGAGGTTATTAATGTTTTACAAATAACCCTGTATATTATAAGTCGATTAAAACAATTTTTTTTTGACAATTTATCTAACTAGATTGAGATACTTGGCCACATGAAATCGGTCCCCGCTCTCAGGTATGCTAGGAGAAGAGTATGCTGAAGGAGAAAGAGGTTTGTTGAGTAAAATTACATTTTTATTTTATTTATTTATTTATCTTCATATTGACATTGAATAGGAAATATAGCCGCTCACCTCACTAGGAAGAACCTGTGCCGACATGAGCAGTGCTTCACAGCTGACTGCTCCACGAGGATCATGCGTTACCGCATTGAGTACCTACACGTCAATTTATCACGATCATCGCCACATGTGCATCGTTAAGGATGAAACACACAATCAGAATTTTTTTGATTGTCAGTATCAGTCTGATCTGAGCATAAAATACACGGACACGATTTTAGTTCGCGTCGCGCGCAATTCCTTTCCGCTTTGCACGCTCGAGTTAATCTCTCGAGTCAAATCTCAACCGTGCACATGTGTCATAATAATGTAAGCCACAGTGAGAATGTCATTAATAAAAATATATACCTACATATAAGCTTAGATGTCCAGACCCACCCTGTAATACAAATATAATGTAAATCTTATAAAATTATGTTAACTTTTCTTGCTCTATTGTAGAAAGTGTTGTAATTGTAACGTTGGAGCAGTGATTACAAATGGGGACTGTCCCGAGATTGCGGGGTGCCTGGTCACCCGAATGCGTTATATTCTATATATATATATATGGGTGCCGGTTATAATGCGTTCAGTACAAAAGTACAATATTGTATACATAATATTATGTTCGCAATCTTGGTTCTTTGTTCCGCACCGACTGTACGCGCAATCTATTCACCCATTGATTAGTAGTATTTTGTAGTGTTAGGTCGTTGTGCGCGTGCTCTGAACATCAAAAATAATTCAACATGGCCTACCACAACCCGAAGCAAGTTGAAGATTTCGATAAATTGGGTAAGTTATTTTTATATTTTAGTCGCTTCGGCAGATTGACACTCGCGCCCGCGGTGATTGCGCAATCCACTTTATCCGAGATACATTCCGAAGCGTCGAAGGCGCCGCGCCAAAGAGGGAGGGTTGCCATGGCCCGAACACACAACTAGAGGTACCTAATGTCAATCAAAATCTAGGACATAGGACACGCGTTATAAGCGCTAATTTAATAAGACATGCGGGTAGACCTACCTAGTAGATGAAACTTCCTGCGGCAGTCTTACATTTGACGACGACCAATTTGCAATTTGTAATGTTCTCAAATCACCCTTTTAATTAAAGTTAAATCTGCAGATGCAAAAGTATTCTGCATTGCAAAATTATCACAAAGATTGGTCTTGAAATTCTTTCCTAAGAAGATTAACTACATGTATTTATTATTTACGTTCGTTACACGTGCTTTATTTCTCTTTAAGTGTGTAGTTTCTGTATTGTAGATATTAATAACCGCATTCATACTGGTGTAAGTACAGAGATGAGACTTGTTTCGAAACTCGTATCGAGGCTGGCGTAAGGGAAATTACAGTGCTGTGTACGGATTGAGCTGTCATTTGTTGCGTGTTTTATTTTGTACTCAACTTAGAATGACCAACCGAGGCAAACCGACCTTAACCGCCAAATCTCCGACACTATGTAGAGAGCAAAGTCTCACCCATGCACACGCACCATAATATGAAGAATTATCTCACGTATGAGTAAAAAAAATGTCAAATTAATTAATCAATTAGAAAGACATACAGAAAAACCAAATCCACGAAAATATATTCGACTGCTACCGGGATCAGCCAAATATATCTTTCTAATAATTAGTAGTGGAGCAACTTGTTGGTCTTGTGGTCAGGACTCCGCCTCGTGATCCAAAGGTCGCAGGTTCGAATCTCACTCCAGACAAGCACGTTAGTCCTATTTTCATAGCACAAGCGTTTAGCTTAATTTGAAAATAGTAAGAATATTGATGTGACACGAATTCCGTGTACGCATCTCTATTTTTTTTAAAAAAGTTTAAAAAAAATTGATTAATTAATTTGGCTTTAAATTTCACAGAACTTCTGAAAAAAAGAAGCAATTTCACAATAAGAATGTGTTCTTGAATATAAAAAAAATGTCATTCGACATGAAAAGCTGCATTTATTACACAGGTGTGCTAGTCCCCAATACTTTATAGATAAATTCCTGTCCAAATTATCCTGTATCCTGTAGAAATTTAATAATATTTTTTGCAATGTTTTTACAATTTTATTTGATTTGGTTTTTTTTAATTATTGTTATTGTATTAAAGCAAATGAATTTTTAATAATGTTTTTAAGTTAAATTCATGATAGTCTAACGTTTTACAGAAGATAAGTCAGAAAGATTGAAAAATTGCAAACTAATCTCCACAAACATGAATTGAATTTTTACTTATTTTTTATTAATAATCTAGGTACAGTTGCCGGCAAACTTCTTGAAATTCTTTGACGTGGTGGGGGAATGCGCAGAAGATGAAATTTGGGTCTCTTTGGTGGAAAGATAGATGCGCAAACTTCCCCCCACTACGCCGTAGAATTTCAAGATGTTTGCCGGCTACTGTATACATATACATTTTGTGGTTTTCTCTGCAAGTATAGACAATAAAAATATTTTGTAAAAAAAAAATAGAAAGGTAAACGTTTTCCGAGTGAAAATTTAGTACACTTATTTTTTTCCTTTCTCTTCTCTCCTTTCTATGCTCATTAGAGTGAAAATTGGTTTTCGTTGCATATCTTTGTCGGTTTTGATCGGATTCAAAATGTAAATATGTATTACGTCTGTGCCCAATCCGACCATCTTTTTTTATTTGCTGTGATTTTGCATCCGTCTCTTTCTCGCGACGTGACAAAAATAAAACCCACTTTTTTCTCTACAGTTTACTATATATAGAGAAATTCAAAAATTGAGCAGCAGGTTCGAACAAGAGTTGGAGACGCCATCTTTTGCCCATTTTTCGGATTTTTTTCACCCTCTCCACTTTTCTCGGTATTCACCCAAATTTTAGTTTCTTTAATAACTTTCAGCGCAAAGCGCTCGACGGCGCGCATCTTTTATTTTTGAAATTATTACTCCGAATTGCGTGTCCGCGGAGCGGCAGCCTTTTTAGAGCATTTTTTTGCCGTTTTTTATATTTTTGTATGCTGCTCCGCGACGCGTGAGCCGATTTTACGAGGCGATATTGCGATTGATAGAGGAAGAGGGCCACTATCGAGCGTGCCAAAAATTAACTTTCCAATGTGAGAGATTTCAGAATTCAGTCCGCTTTAATCAGAGATTAGCGGTTTCAGCCGTCGCTTCGCGGAGGGTCATTCGGTGGTCATTCTAAAAATCAAGATTTGTAGAGTTTATTATTATTCATCTTTATGAATTTTTAGTTTTTTTCTACCTTTATTTTTAGAAAAGTTATGGGTAAAAATAGATTTTTTCAATCAAAAAACTTCAAATATATGCGCTTTGACTGCGCAGAGGGCGCTTCGACCGTGCAGTGTCTGTCTGTGCCACCCATTCCGGCCGTAACCCCCGAACGCGCGGTCCGATCAGCGCGGCACGACCGAAAGGAGAGCTCGGCGCGCAGCATCTACCGGCAACCGCTGTCCGTTTAAACCAAGTTTCGACGTTACTCGAGGGTTTGTCATCCAATTTGAATTTCGAAAAATACACACCATGCATGCAGCACAGAGTAAAATATTAAGAATACCAATTAATTTATCACCATATTTTACAGTTCATTGTAGTATTTCTTTAAAATTTTTCTATATTTTAATTTCTATATTTTAAACGGGACAAATCCCGTTTCATTTTTTAATCTGGTCGGTTTTAGACACCTTCTATTTTGATTGGTGGAGAACGCAAAAATCTATGCTTTTTCTTAACTATTACTCTTATTACTGATCAAACAACAGGCTCTAAGGAGGCGAGAGTCAGTTCAGAAAAGAACTTTTGCAAAAAGTAAAACTCTATTCGTGATGAATAGTGATTTTTTGTAATTACCATATATTCTCGTAGGACGAATTATTTATTTGTCTTGCTTGTATACACAGGAGTACACTGCAAATATTTGAGTAAGTTTTAAAATTTACATCAATATACAAAAATGAAATAAATAAATCATAAACAGATAACGCTTGACAGATTGCTACCATCTTCTGATCTCATTAGTAATTCATAAATAAATAATTCATCTCGTAAACATAATCATATATCCTAGGTACATGTATTGAGTGTTACAGATCAAATCCACAATACGTCACAGGTAAATTCCTTCTTAAACTATGGGTCAAAAATATTTAGGCAAACAATGTCCTAACATCAATAGTCAAGCGACTTCAATGTTTGCATTTTTAAAAATATTTCTGACTTATTTTTTGTGAAACATTGGATTATTAAAATGACAAAACCTCGCAAAAAAATTCTGTTTCAAATTTCTGCAAATTTTTAATAATTTGACGTGATTTGTCAAATTATTAAAAATTCTACCACGGAAAAGTGTGTGGTTACGGTGTCAAGTAAATTATTTATGTTCGTTAAATTTTTGAAGTATAAAAATTGTTAATTTTGAATCGTATTGAATGATCACATACATGTATAGGTATGTATATTACACACCCATCCGAAAACCTCGATTATGTTACGAATGTTACTATGATATTTAAAAAACATTAAGTACCTACTAAGTAGGTGTGTTAAAAGACAGCACATCGTAACACGTACAAAACAAGATAAGAGTTAAACAAATTAACCGAATAACCTTGAATCAACATTACGAATTGGTGGAACATATTTCACTCATACATCAGGTGCTATATTTTTACAAAAAAATTAACGCAGAGTAGACTAGTTATTAGGGCGGTAGGAAAAAATCTGATAATCTCCGCAAAAAAATCGGAATATAATTACGAAGACACGACTTTAAATTCGAAAAAAATACATGTATTCGCACACAGCTGTACGGTACGAAAATACAGTATTGAACATATAAAACAAGGGAGTATAATATAATAATAAAATAATTAAAAACACCAAAGTAAAAATCTTATGCTGGCTGTACACACTCGCCGAGGCACCCCGAGCATAGATTATGATGAGATAATATAATACCTCGAGACAGGCTGAGAACGAGTGTGTACATGATGCCCTCGTCTCGTCTCGCCTCGCCCGCTCTCACCTCGCCTCGCCATCTCTCGCCAGCTGTGTTTCATTTTCGGCACTAGAACTATGATAAAATATTGTGCACGGTAACCATCCACTATCTTCGTCTTCTTCACAGTCTAGTAATTTTTATAGTATGGCGTATATACAAAAAATAATAATTGCCAATAGCACAAAAAAAAGCAGCCGTAGTCTCTATATCCGTCATGGTGAGTATCCACACTTCAAAATAATGAAACGATTCGTAAAATTTCTATCAATGGTGAAAAACGCGCCGACTGCTGCGAAGTTTAAAATTCACTTCTAACATTTTTTTAAAATATAGAACAATACAAAAATATTGGTGAAAACATTGTTGAAATCTGTCAATAAATAACAGAGAAAAATAATATTAAAGTTAGTCTATTTTAGCGCGGAATGATTGACCTCCAACTCGCCTGTGACGTCACGCGTCCGCGTAGCGTCGGGTACAGGAGATGACGTCACGCGACTCCACCGGACGGAACAAAATTATTAATGCAAATGCAAGTTTAAAATAGTATAACTTTGTTATTTTTTGTAATATCTTAATTTTACTTTCAGACTTTTGTTTAATTTTATTCAAATTTTCATTTCTATTCATTGGAAAAAAAAAGTCAAGTACTCCATTAGAAGTGAATTTTAAACTCCGCAGTTACTGGTGTTTGCTGATTTGACGAATCATTTATTGCCCCGAATAATCGGGAGTCTGCTGTAGGTATAGGTAATTTTTTAATAGGTCATTGGAATGAAAGAGCGATTGGTTTAATGTTTAATGTGTGTATAGGTATTTATGTTTATTTCTCGATTATATTTATTGTATAGGTGTTAATGTTTATTTCTCGGCCAGGGCTAGGCTCCGGAAACAATGTACGGGTTATAGTGGGTAAATGAGTAAATTTTTAATTACAAAAATCGTAAAAATATCGAACACATATACAGGGTTATTTGGAAAACATTAATAACCTCGCAGGACTATATTCCCGCCTTGATTATGAGTCGAAAATGTACAAGCTATTATGACCTAATATCAGTAGTTAAGGAGATATGCGTCATCAAAGTTTGCATTTTTTTTTTCAATATTTCTGACTTATTTTTTGTAAAACGTTGGAGTATCATTACAGTAACTCATATCGATTACGAAAAATTCATTCGTTTCAATACAAGTTAAATAAAATAATAAAAACCCTGAAAAAAATCCATTTGGAAAACATTCCAATTGGAATTTGAAGGTTTTTATTTTTTTATTTGACTTGTATTAAAGTAAGAGTTACTGTAATGATAGTCCAACGTTTTACAAAAATTAAGTCAGAAATATTGAAAAGAAAATGAAAACTTTGATGTCGCATATCTCCTTAACTATTGATATTAGGTCATAATAGCTTGGACATTTTCGACTCATAGTCAAGGCGGGAATATAGTCCTGCGAGGTTATTAATGTTTTTCCAATAACCCTGTATATAAATGATGAAAGATCGGACAAAGATAAATGCGAGACGCGGATAAAAAACCGCGCAGTACCGGGAAGGGGTTGAGACTGGCGCGTGGCGTCATCTGATATGACCCTTTGTTCCCATTTGCTTAACCTAACACAAAAGGGTCCTCACTATCGGAGGCAGGACACAGCGTAGATCAGCTGGGCACCGGGTAATGCGTAGCATTTTATATACTCCAGGATATATTCTTAGGAGATTCCTATAGAAATACTATCAAGATTATTGCGGAGGGTTTCGTGACGCACAGTGGCGGTCTCAGGCGGTGGCGAGCCGAGCAATCGCCCGGGGCCTCGCTCTAGCTGGGGCTCACGAAACAACCGAGTATAAAAAATGATTAACTTTTTATTTTATGCTTATACTTATACACTTTTCAAATAAGGTTTATTCAATATCATATTCGTATTAAAAGATAAATTATCAGTGAATTAGAATATTTTTATAATAATAAAACATAATTTAAAAATTTAGTACCATTAGAACCGCGCGCCTCGCGTATTCGACTTGAATGCGCGTAACAGAACCGCGCATTTCATCGTGTCTACGATTTACGCTCGGGGAATTCCTGTGTTTTATTTCGTCTGTCAAATCTAGTCACCTAACCTTACACTAAGGCCCGGTTGTTTCAAGTTCGATCAAAGTAAGCGGTCGATCAAAGCATAGATTTTTACGAACACAGATCGTCTGATTGGTGGAGAACGTAAAAATCTATGCTTTAAAAGAACGCTTACTTTAATCTCAGAAGTAAGAGTAATAGTTAAGAAAAAAGCATAGATTTTTGCATCCTCCACCAATCAAAACACCCGTTTTCGTAAAAATCTATGCTTTTTGCTTAACTCTTACTCTAGAATAACTTCTGATCAAACAACAGGCTCTTAGTTTGCTAAATGTATGCGCTGCATAATCGTTTGTATAGAAAATTATCTTTCAGCTTGTAAATAAAAATTGTATTATGTTTTATTGAATTTTACTTTGTGAACAGTATTTACGGTAAAGAGTGTACTGTTAAAAAAAAGTGTGTAAAATTATTTCGGAATATGTTTTATGTGCGATACAAGATTTATTAAATGATCGGGAACAGGGCCCCGCAAAAATTTGACACCCGGAGCCTCGCAAATCTTAAGGCCGCCATTGGTGACGCAACTTTAAATAATAACTTAAGCAATAAAATAAATTTCAGACATTTTAAATTAAAAGGATTTTGGAAGCGCCAAGTATCGACGATATATGTATAAATTACTATCATGTTACCTACACTATTAATGTATTACAAAAGATAAAATAGAAATATTTAAAAAATGCAAACGTCGAATGAAAAAGACTCCCCCGAAGTTTCTTCCTCTAGCCATAGTATATACTAAGAACAGTAATACGTCTTCATACAAACTGGCCGCTACCCATTAGAATGTGTGCGTGCGTGCTCGGTGCCGTGTACGCACGCACTGTGACGCACACATTGACATAGAATATGGGGGCACAAGGCGGCGGCAGTAAGGGCCGTGCCTTCGGTGCCATTCGCGCTCGCAGCCGCCGCTTTAGAAAAAAAATGCGCTTCCTGAAAAAAATGCCTTTTTTTATGTTTGTGGTGCTTTACTAAAAAGGTGTGTTGATTATCACAAAGAATGTGAGTTTTTAAAATTCTATGTTGATGTTAATCAGCGTTCTTGCAATTTAAGTGCAGAAACTAGGTATACTAATTACAGAAATTTTCGGGTTTCGTGTCTACCTTATGCGTCGGAATCTCAGACGCTACGAGTTAAGAGAAAGAGAGTAAAAATAAAGTGACAACCCTAGCGTCAATGCAAGAATAGGCTAATAACTCGCCGACAGGCCGGAGATAAACTACTGTTCTGGGTACACTGTGCTCTAGCTAAGAGATACCTGCATAATCTCTCGTTTTTGTGTATCGAAAGTGTATGTCGCTATTTTGATACAAAGTGATGTATAATAACTTTTTATATATAATATATTATATAAAATATTTTTAATATTTAAATCGAAATACTTATATTATTGTCTATTTCATCATAATTTACAATTTTTTTCTATGTATATTAATTTTGATAGGTAGATAAAAAGTATACATAAGGGCCGGTTGTTTAAAATTTCGTTTAAGCCACAGTTATTTGCGTTCTCCGCCAATCAAACGATCCGCTTCCGTAAAAATCTATGCTTTAAACGAACTTTTATTTTAATCCAACTTGAAGCCACAAAACAACCGGGCCTAAGTAGATACTTATTGTGTAGGTCAACGTAGGGATGATCGATATTAGAAAAACATCGATGTTAACATGGATTCAAAAGTATCGATATGAGATAAATATCGAAGGAAAAACATCGATGTCTGAAAACATTGATGTTTTGGGGAGCAAAAAGAACAAGACATTAAGTTGACAGATTTTTTTTTAATCCCTTTTGGATTAAGAAACGCAAAGGATTATGTTTTCATTCAGCTTTGTTTGGTTACATTTGGTTGAAGGTGAACTGATGTTAACACCTACATTAGCCAGTAGTACACTTAATTTACATTAGATGGCTTAGAGTATATCAATGTTTAGTTATTATTTTCATAACATCGATGTGTCGATATTATCGAGGACTTAACATCGATGTCAAAACATCGATGTTTTCCCGCTAAACATCGATGTATATCCATCATCAATGAATATCGATCATCCCTAGGTCAACGATGTTCCACATTCAAAATTATTCTGATAGATGATTTGCAATCTGATATTGTTTAATATTATACATTAAACTATTGTATAATTGCTTTGCTACACAATGTGCAGAATGTGCAATTTTTATATTAAAAAATATATAAACTAAAATTTATAATGATATGTGCTTTACCATACATAGCAAACAAGGTCAAATTAACTCGGAAAACTTAATGTAAAACTTTGTGAATGACCAGAATGATCCTAGAAATTAAAAATTATTTTTCCTTTTACAGATGTAAATATTCAGGAGCTGATAAAAACAGCCGTTTCCGTGAGAGAGTTAGCTTACTGTCCATATTCCAAGTTCGCGGTTGGTGCAGCGCTCAGGGCGGACGACGACAGAGTCTTTAGCGGGTGCAATGTGGAGAGCAAGGTGTACTCTCCCACAGTCTGCGCAGAAAGGACGGCCATTTGCAAAGCAGTCAGTGAGGGACACAGAAAGTTCACGGTAGTAGCCGTGGTCGCTCTCCAGGACCACTTCACGGCTCCCTGCGGGGTGTGTCGTGAGGTTTTATCGGAATTTACCGAAGGAGATATGGATGTTTATATGACAAAACCGGAAATGAAACAGGTTTTACACATGAAACTGTCAGAAATGTTACCATTAGCGTTTGCCCAATAAACAGGAGCTAATGGCATAGCTAAGCCTGGGTGGGTTGGTTGCTGATCAAGTCCAGCAATAACAATAATAACAGCACATTTGTATGAGTACCTAGCTATTTCTTATATTTAAATATAACACAACATCATGGTACATACTATCGGTAGTATTAATAATCGGTATTAACCATAGACGTACTTTAATCTATATAAGTCTATGATATTAAACTCTGAATGTCCGATCACATAAACCAGTTTTAGTACTTAATTTACACTGAATTAAAATTTGTAATACACACACGTTGAGTTACTTTGCAACTACTGTAGTTTCGACAGGAGCATCTACGGTGTTATTAATAAGGTACACCTGATTATGAGAGGAACTGCTTGACACGAATTTATAATAATAAATAATAAATATAGCTTTATTCCAGAATGTGGGGAGGTTCGTGCAATCCCACACATATTAGGGGCATAATAGCTTAACGTGTGTGTAACACAAAGTTAATTTAATATAAATTAAAATAATCATTTGGCACCACAAAGTAACTGCCATATCAATCTTAAATTACAGTTCTAAAAAATCTAGTAGTAGTGACAAATATTTGTACTTTAGGTACATTAATTATTTTAAAGATATAATAATATCTAACAGTATGAAAATATAAAGAAATTATATTTTTTAATAGTTACTTTAAATTATTTTTTTTGGGGTGGGGGGTGCGTGATTACCCGGATGTCCAGTAATTTGTTGCCATGCCACTGACAAGAACGCCTAATTTTATACTAGTTTTCAAAATAGTTCCATATCGGGTCAAAACAAAATGCATTGTATACCTATGCAGAATATTATTTTCATAAAGAATATGTACATATTTTTATATTTTTACATGTCATTTCACACATTATTTTCAAGCTAGAAAGTAGATGGAAAAAATAAAGGGAAAAGAATGAGATGTAGGTAGTAGATAATTAAAATATATTTGATGGAGTAGACTGGGGTAGGTTACCTACTTAGAAAATGATAGGCTGTAAAGTGCAAAGGATTGGAAGTAATAACTTATTACATTTCATGTAAATTATTAATATTAATAAATAAAATTAAAACATCCATTGCTTTTTTTAGTTTATACGAAATTTATGGTCTTTTGATGAAATTATTGGTTCTACAATATCTTGATAGAACTCATAAAATCGCTGATCGCTGTGTATGATTTCCTACCATTCAGGCTCGATTTGATACGCGCATTGTATGAATTTTGTTTCTTTCTTTGTGAGAATATTATTAATATTAGTATTATTAATGAAGCAATATAATACTCGATTATTTATTATCAAGTGTTAGAAAATATAACCTAGCTTGAAATTGATATTAAAATGATACTTATAAAGCAAGATCTACATCAATAAAGCCATGGAGGAGAGTTGTCCTACTACGGACGCGTCAAAGCATCGAGCATGGTCTCTGGACTAAATTAAAGTAGATACATCAAACATAGTAGGTAGACAACAATTTTCACAAATTAATTAACAAATAGCATACACCTAAGCATAATACACCTGAATACAAGAAGCGTACATAATAATTTTGTTAAGTTATTAACATTGATCCAATGTATTAATTCAGATTTACATATAATAATGCAAACGGAAGCTTGGCTCAATAATTACACCAATATTTTTGATATTCCTGATTAAACTATTTATAAAGATATTTAGTTTCTAAATAAATTCCTACATGACCTTTTGTCTCGAACAAACGCGCACCAAGGTAAGTTGCATCTCAGCCGCGGAAGGGAAGCTCTACGGGAATGGGAATAGATATGATGCAGCCATTTTTTTTTTCAAAAATTTTCAATTAAATAATAGCTCAATATCTACCTCAATAATGCCAATAAAAAAGAATCACTTCCTAGAAAAAAATCATTCAATTTCTACCTAAAACCAAGAAACTAGAGTTTACCCAACCAAATAAGTTTTCAAAGATTTTCCTGTTCTAAATTTACCTTACCCGTATAAAAAGCTTCTATTTCATTTTCTAAAGAGGACAAAATAAAAATTCCCCACCACTTCAGGCAAGGGAGAAAATTAATGAGCAAGTTATTCAAAAAAGACTTATATAGCATCAAACCTGAAATATTTTCTGTACATGTACACTGTAGTAGGTAAATAGGTTTGGATATTATGACATTTGAGTTTGGGGGATTTTGGCAAATAACAGGTAATACAGCTACAAACAAATGTGTAAGTAAAAAGTTAAGATATTTAATAATATTGTTTAATAGTGGCCCAAATAAAATATATGAAATTCAGATTTGCTACTTTGACACAAATGACATGATTATTTATAGAGCTTCAAATCACCTGGCGAAAGAAATGACCTGTGAAAATATGAGTGTCTATAGTACTGTCCCGTTAAACATAAAAAGGTGTGTTATTTGCATTTTTTTTGTACCTGTATTACCTGTTATCTGCCAAAATCCCCTGAACCCAAATATCATAATATCCAAACCTTCTTACCTATTATTGTATACATCTATAGAAATTCTTTCAGGTTTTATACTATAACATAAGTCTGGTTGTCGCTGGCTCTTATTCTATACATAAAAGATCCAAATTAGCAATAAGAGAGAGACACGCATCTCACATTGCTCCTAGACCTAGCTGTACTGTATATACTGACTACTGAAATAGCTAAAAAGCCTCCAATATAAATAAATAATCACTTATACATAAATAAGATATTATTACATGTTTTTTTTCCCTTGATTAGATTTTATATAAATGTCGATAGTCACTCCTATTATTCAAAAGGTATCTTTCATATTTTACATCTTTAGGGGTTTTTATACTTATATTTAATTTAATTATTTGATAAGTATATTATACAAGTCAGCATCAATAAAACTGACATACTCGCACATATGTAGAATGGACGTTGGTGTTATCTTTTTTCCTGTTTTTAAATTCAGAAGAGGCTTAAGAAGCTTAACAAAAAAGATTACACGATGAAGAAAAACATTGGGAATGAAAATTTGCTACATCAAAAAAAAAACATTTTAATGTAACTATAAGCGCTATCTCTCTTAAATATTCTTGATCGAATATCTGGTTTGAATAACATTGAAGCTATCAGACTAAATATATGAGATACTAAATAACGATATGTTAAAAAAATATCGAAAGTTTGGTTGGCAGAAACACATTTATTCATATAAGTACGCTATAATTACTCTAATCTCCTTAAAAGATTTTTTTTATTAAAAGTACATAGTCCCCTTGCCAATGCATCATAGATAAGATAATATAACAATGCATGCAAAGATCCCTTTGAAAATGGCCAATGCTATCTGTCCGAAACGTTGGGTACATAATAACAGTCTTTCAAAATGGCGGTCTTTGAAAGCTTAATTTTGAATTTTGAGGGGAAAAATCACTTATTTATTATTTATAAAAAAAAAGTTTAAGTCAAAAACAAAAATCCTTCGATTCAGCACAAGTTTTTAATGCCTAAAATATGATGTTTAAATTTCATTTAAATCTTTCAAGTAGTTTTTAAAATGTCGTGGAAACTGTTTTTGAAAACGTTATTTTGAGAAAAACTCGTTTAAAGTTTTAAACATAAATAATTAATACAAATACAATTTTAAAAATTACTTACGTAGTCGACTATTTCTGGTACATATAATAAATCTTTTGCCGATGTGTAACCCTCCAAGATGTTGATTTATTTTTGTCTTCTTCTTATTTTGCTTTCTCAAGTGACCTGATTTGCACGTTGGTCAGAAATCTTTATGCACTCTTTTTTTTTTGCATTGTTTTCATATCGACTTTTTCAGCATACCGGTGTGCATTAGGCCCACAATTTAAACCTATTGCATTTACAATCATTACGTCATGACGTCTCATTATAATTTTTTGAAAATGATTATAATACACGCACACTACCTATTGAATGCTCGGTTTCACTGCCACTGAAATACTAATACTAAATCAAATTTCTGTTAGCCTAATGGGTCTTAAGTCTAAAAGTAAACCTATAAAATAAATTTCTTATATTATTCTTAGAATTACTCATGTAAAAACCCCATTCCGTAGCAGACGCGCCGTCAATCAGCCGGGTCCGGGGTCCGCGTATCAGTGCGGATGGCAGTAGAGTTATCATTGGATATCTTTAAAACTAATAACCGGATTGAGTTGATATTTTCACAGAATATTTTTGAAACTTTACTTTAAGAAAATGCAAAAAAAAAACATCTTTTTTTTTAAATCCTGACTACACGTAACTCCTTAACAATATACATACTTAGGTCATAACACCGAGAAGGCTAAAATACACCCTGCGCAACAAAAAAAGTCGCACCTGTTGAAAACATAATTTCAGCCGTTATTTGTTATTTTTTTCACCTTATCAGTTGTATTTTGCTAATCTTTATATTTTAAGTAAACAATGGAACCTTATGTACATTCTTAAGTTTTAATAAACATACATTTTATGGGGTAATAACAATAAGAGAGGTTTAATTACTGAAGACTTCATTTATTAAGAAAACTGTCCAAAATATCTCTCTCAACTACATCAATAATTCTTATTTGCAATTATTTCTGTATCATTTCTACATCAATGTGTTAATTATTTTAGACACTAATATTCTAAATTACATACAATTTGAAGGATTTTAAAGTGAATTTATTATTTTAAACATCAAATCAATATTTTATTTGACTACCTTTGGAACTTAGATTACACACTGAATATGTCTAGGCATTGATTTATAAAGATTACATGATTATATATTCCGTTAAAATTTCTTCATACCACAAGCTTTCTATAACATCTTTTAATCCTTTAATAGTTTTGGGCGATTTTTTGGGGATATTTTTACCCAACATGGACCACGCATTTTCAATAATATTTAAATCTGAACTGTTTCCTGGCCATGAAAGTGATTTCAATCCCAACAAATCTTTGAACTGCAATATCTGTGAAAACATTTAAAGGAATTTAGTGTTGAGAATGTTCACCAAGTAAAAATAATAAATTAATTTTAAAGATTCATGAAAATTAACCCACAGGGCGAACACAATGACAGGGTGCAGAATCGTCCTGAAATACTGGGTCATCAATTTTTTGAGTGAAATTTTCAGTTAATGGTAAAACACCTTCAAGAATAATTTTTTTGTATTTCTCGGCATTCACTGATCCATCTAGCATTATGAGATTGCCAACACTGAGTGATATGATGCATACCATGACATATGGAAAATGTTTCACTGTGCGTGCGATGCATTGTATGATGCGTTGTACCTCTCCAGATCTCCGGCACACTGTCTGCGAACCATCTGGCCCAATCAAGTTAAATTTTGATTCATCAGAAAAAACAACCCTCGACCAATTGTTCATAGACCGATTTTGTTTTTCTTTGGCCATCGCAGTCGTTTTTACATTTCTTTGGTTAATAGTGGTTATTTTGCGAATCTTCTTGCTGGTAAACCCATATCATTGAGCCTATTTTGGATATTTCTGATACTAATACTAGCATCGGTAGTGTCTTGGAGATACAATCTGAAGCAGAAGCAAAACGATTTTTCAAAGAAAGCCTTTTCAAAATGTGATCTCAATTCGAAGTACTACGCTTTAAGCCAGTTACCACTTTCCGATTTAAAGTCCCACTTTCTTGGTATTTTTGGAGAAATCTTCGTACCGATGACTACACTGAATTTGCCTTGCCATAGCACGATTAGAAATGTTTTGTTTTAAACAATTTTTATTAATCAATTAGAAAAGACATACAGAAAAAAATATTTTAACTGTCACCGGGACTCGAACCACGGACCTCCAATTCACAGAACTTTGTTCTGAAATTGCAACTTGACAAAAATAATGTTTCCTTTAATACGTTTTGTTTTGATATTATTGCTTTTTTTTGCTCACTTAATTGAACTCTCATAGATATTGCGATTCAGTAAAACTAATAGCACACTGATAAAATGACCACTCACTGCAAAAACGGACTTTAAAGTAAAGTAATGTTGGGTTCTCCAGAGAGCTAATAAGCGAATTGCCTTCCTGGAAGCGGATCGCTTTCTCCCGTTACCTGCTTTAATTTTGTTTGCGCTTCATGGGAATGTTTGTACCAAATTAAGGGTGCAGCTATTTGTGTTGCGCGGGGTGTAGACGTATTCAACTGGGATGTGCAGCATTTGAAAAGCTATAACGTGCCCTCAAAACTAAGTTATCATAGCCTCTGAGGATTAAACCCTACAATCAATGCGTGTTCCTAATAATTACATGCAGAGCCACATGTACGCTTACCTTCAGGTCCATATACTAATTAAAAATTGTCCAAAGAGCGTTGGAAAGGGATATCTCCGAGATATTTAGTAACTGATGTACAAAATTGCCAGAGAAACAATACAAGATATTGCCCAAAAAATTTATAAGCCCAAGTAGTTGTAGTAGTTGTCAAAGCAATGATGGACAGTAGGGAAGGAAAATCTCGTGTGGAGGCCTCAGACCGGTAGAACTGTGGGTATCACAAGTATAATTTTGGGCTGAAGACAGAAAACGCGATCCTCGGGGAGGCCTGGATCCAGGTTGAGAGATGAGAGGCAGATTACAATGATCAATTTCTTGATGTCATTTTTTTTTGTTTTTAAGAGTAGGTCCAAAGAACTCCTGGGTGACTCAATGCTCCAAAATGCTACAGATAAACGGCCTGGATGAAAGCGACACCCAGAACCAAAGACGATACACCCTGAGAACGAGAAGAACCAATCCCAACAGCCTACATAGGCAATGAGTTGGGACAGTGCAAGGAAGGAGTTTTTTTTTATTATTAGATAAAAAAGTATGCAAATACCTAAGTAGAAACTTCATGCAAAGCTGATAATAAATTTAATATACACCCGTAAAGTTATTAAATTCTTAAAATACATAATATTTTCTCACATATACATAACAATAAGGATATTTTCTTAATAAAACATAAATTTCATAAATTAAAAAAATTTATTCAATGAAAACATAAACACATGTTATATTTAAAAAGAAAAGTGTTGTCAATATTTTTAAAGAGACCTACAGAGGTAGATTATCAAACTTTTATATATATCTACAAAATTTTGGTTTGTCAGTGAAGAGTATACATTATCTTTGATTATATATATGTACAAAATACATGAACTCAAATTTGTCAATTTGCCAGTCATTCTTAAACTTACCAACAAAATTGCTGCCTCATCAAGTATAAAAATGGAACAAAGCCCGATTAAGTTACCAAAATGGACACCAACCGATGTAACATTGACAAAGGTTTTCATTACTCGTTGCTTGCTGTATCAATAGGTCCACCTGCCGGGCAACCAGCAGTACCTCTTCTGGATTGAAGTCTCGACCGGTCAGTTTATCCCGGACCCTAGTTATAATGGCCAAGGCCTTCTTATTGAGAGCTTCCGGCTGCCCTTCTGTGGGGGGAAGAACACGGCGGGGCAAGGGGGCCGGGGGTGGCGCGGGAGCCGACAGGGATGATGCCTCTCCGCCCCCAGAGCCCACTGCCCCGAGAGATCCCTCTCGCGAACGTCGTCCCGTATCCATCAGTCTCCAGTTCAGCAATGGGTCGTGCACGAAAGCTTCCAGAACTGCCATAAGACTATCCTTATTTCTGTGGAGTACCGCCATTACCGACTCACATGTGCGTCTGTATGTTCCTTCAATGCCGGTTACCTCCATTGCATTTATCAACATCCGAGTCAGTCTAAAGGGAATTTTTTCTGGAAATTTGTCGCGAGTTACAGCAACTTCAAAACAATCACCAAAATCTATGTGTAGTATTTTACCAGTTACTCGATCCAACATAAGATTTGAGGGATGGCGATCTCCGAGACCCAAAATATATCCGACCATTGACATCACTGCTAAAGATCGAGTATAGTTTGTTCTTCGTTCGAACCATACTTCGGAAGAAGGGCTTTTAAGCCAAAGAAGTCGAGCTAAATCATCTCCAGCAGTGTGCTCCAGAGCGTGCTCAAACACTTCTACCTTTTGCATCAGCAACAGCCTGTCGTAGTCTGCAGCCATACGCAACATTATTCTGTGCTCTATGTTCAGTAAGCACTTCTTCCTCTCTCTATAATCTCTGATGAGAGAATGTAAAGTATCGCAGTAAGGAACCCAGCCGATCAGTCCCGAGTTAGTACTCAGAGGTATGACAGCATATCTCTGTATAGTTAAGTTACGTCGGAAAGTGTCGGGATCATTTTGAAGAAGAGTGTTGGCCAACCCAAACAACTGCATGACTCGTTCATCCTGACGCAGATCCTCGTGCCCCTTTAGTAGGAACATATAATCTTTCCCATTAGAGCCCCGGATGCACAGTCGGCGAGGACGCTGCTTCGATGTTATTACCTGATCGAATTAAAAAAAAACATTAATTTAATTTTAAAACAACTGACAATTTTGTACATACTTTATGTGTCCAAACTAGTGGTAATTATCTAAACAAAAAATTCATTTGTTCCAATACAAGTCGAATAAAATGATAAAAACCCTGCAGAAATTCCAATTGGAATTGTAAGGTTTTTATTATTGTATTTGACTCGTATTAAAGGGAATGAATTTTTCATTTTCAATATAAGTTACTGTAATGATAGTCCAACGTTTTACAAAAAATAAGTCAGAAATATTGAAAAAAAAATGCAAACTTAGATGTCGCATATCTCCATAACTATTGATATTAGGTCATGGTTGCTTGAACATTTTAGACTCATAATTAAAGCAGGAATATATTCCTGCAAGGTTATTAATGTTTTCCAAATATGTATAAACAGTAGATAAATTAACGTAATGTAATATGTTAATTTATCTACTGTTTTTCTGTAAGATTTCAATCACATTAATTTGAGTGGAAAGTATATCTGCAATGGAAGGTATGCTTATCTCTGATGGAGGCGTTATTCAGTACCTATATAAAAGTTGCTCGATAAAGGTTTTGCTATGTTTTGTGGCCTAGAGTCGAATCATAATGTGTACTCCAATTCCCATGTTCCTGTATCCTTACATTTCCTTTTCTTGTGTACAACATCTTAACAGATTTTGAAATCAAATAAGTTACAACTAAATCACATCTAGACACAAGGCAGAATAATAAAACAAAATATGATAAGAAATTATCTAATCTATAAACATTTTGTGTTATCATTTCATTTAATGATTTTTATTGTTTAAGTCCAAAAAAATCAATGGCGACTCGTATTTAAATGTTTTTCCAGCAGCCCATGCATCACTCATGACATGGCCTGTCATGTTATGACCCTTGAATTTCATAAAAGTTCTACATAAACACACAAACTAAAGTTATATATTTTTTATTATCAGAATAAAATATAGATGAAATAAGTGTCTGCTTCTCATGGTCAGCTGAATATTGACAAAAGGTTATCGCAAAGAAAACATTAAATCTCATGGTCAGCTGAATATTGAGAAAAGGTTATCGCAAAGAAAACATTAAAGATTAGAAATTGTATGTAATACGAAACAGGTTTGAGGCTGATTAAATACTGTAGGAACAATATTTAGTGTCTTCATATTTTGCCACAAATATAGTATATTTTCAAGAACATTCTTGCAACACAAAAATGGCATTTGGCAGGGAATTTCCCAATGACCTTCTGACTCAATGACAATGAATGAAGGAAAGAGAATAACCGCCTAGTAGTACTGAATAGCTATAATATGTTGAGAACTAAAGGACTGTTTAATTGAATATAAAATGAAAAGGAATATTTCAAAACGTGATTACACAGAGAGTTAAAATAATATTGCAATAGTACCTGAAGATTACTCTGTATATGTGCGATGCGAACTACTTCCTGACCCGGCCGGTAGGTGCCCGGCACAGCTAGCTCCAAGTTGTTACACGCTAGCAGATTGGGAGACACATACTGCAGCTCCAGGGATGTCAACTGAGGCAACTGACGAGAAATGCGCCGGAACACATGATAATACAAGTCCCACGCTTGGTTCAAATCTCGTGGATTAACAGACTCCTAAAATGAAGGACACAAAGAAATTAATAAAATCTGGCAACTGAGACTCATAGGATAAATGTTTGCATACAGGACAATTTGCACAGCACATGAAAAATTTCACTTTGCATTGGTTATAAATAAAATCACAAAGTTTATTTAAGGAATCATTCAATCCTATCAAAATTTAGCAAATAGAAAGCTGTAGTTATTCATCAGTAAGCTAAGTAAGTCTTTACCAGGCAATTGGACCATTGCGTTGACCTCAGGCAATGCTTTTTTAAGTCCTTCATAGATTTCAATGATGAAAGTAAATGCATAAAAAAACCATAAACACAATTGCATAATATTACCTTGAAACGGTTACACCATTCTTGAGCCTCCATTAAATCTCTTCCGTAGGCTTGATTAAAAGAAGTTTCCTTTAAAGTTTGAGGGCCCCTTTCGAGCATAGCATGTAATGGTTCTAATGTTTCAAACATTCCTCTAATATTACGCTCTCCAAAATATAATCTGGAAGCTTCTTCCAGGCCTTCGTGCCATTGCTCATGCCACAATATTGCAACCCTAATAAGTTCCTCGGATGCCATCACGGCCTGGCTGACTAGTGTTGAGGAATGGGTGCACATTGACTTTAAAATCTGATTTGCTGCATTTCTACGCGCCGCAAATGATGACTTTGAGGCCACAGTAAGAGGATAGACTAATGCTTGAGGATGTGATTTGCCAATATCAATAAGAAGAGTATGAATTAATCGCCCAACCAAAGCTCTGGGGGTATCAATTCTAGCAATTAGCTGAGGAATCACCTGCAACCAAGTATTTATTTCTATAGTTCTAATGCCTTCCACGATAGCTTCATGAACTTCTGGCCATTGTCCGTAGTCAAACCACAAAGTCAAAAGTCTCAAAGTGTCTTGTAAGGAACTACCGTGTGAGAGATTAATGGACTTGAAAAAACCTTCCACAGCTGGAACAGTGTATTTGGAAACATAATGGCCATTATTATCAGTTGTGGATCCAGGTGTATTGGAATTATTATCGCCAATTTTGTGCTTGTAAAATAAAACCGCTTCAAAGTTCATATAGGCCCAAGCGTGCCAAGCTTTGTACCAATCTGATGCATGATCTGTAGCAGAAGAATATGATTGCAAGACGACAGGTATAGATGTCTCTGTGATGCCTTCGAGAGATTCTCTCCAGGCACCGAGTTTTAGGTAACATCGAGCCAAAAGTCTACGCCACTCAGATTCACTTGTATCATCTGAGGCACCCAGAGGATTTGTATCCACAAAGTGTTGAAGTTGTGTCAAGGCCCGCTCTTGTTGATTCGCCACCCACAAGTGCTTGCAGTAAGCAAACGTTACTTGCGGCTGTTGCACAGGTAAAGGCATGTCTGCTTGTTCCGATGGATTACAACCCATGAGCATGACTAAAGTTTTGTGGGAAAGCATTAACGAACCGCTCTTTCGGCACAGAGAAGCGTACTTGAGCCAGGTGTGCATATCATCAACGGGGCTAACGACAAGACGCCGCACTCGTATAATCCTCTGCCAGTCCTCTACCAGCCTCTGACCACCCTGAAGTCTCGCCCACCACATGGCACGGATGGCTGTCCTCCGTTCAGGAATCAGTTTGTACTGAACTACTTCTTCTAGTTCAGCGAGCATTTGAACCCACACCATGGCTCCATAAGCGCGTTGATAAGATTCCCCAGCCATGGCAGTTAGTTCTGTATCGAGCAAATCTCGAGTTTGCTCTATCAGATGCTGTGCTTCAGAAAATTGACCCTCATGAACAGCTAATACAGCCCGATAAAATGCTCCATCTTGCGAATCACTGGGAATACATTGAACATATTGTTGCATGGATTCCCATTCACCCAAGCCCCAGGCTGCCGCAGCAGCCAATCTTCCGGCCCGAGCCTTACCTTCTTCTCCCCAATTTTCCCAATATTCTCCAGCAGTACGATGGAGCTCACCCCATTCACCGAGAGCTTCGAGGCAACGCATTTGTCCTAAACGAGCTTCGGAATCGTCAGATTCTCTCAACAATTCATCATTATATAATGATAATGCTTTTTCCCAACTGTGTAATTTCTCATACCAGCGAATTTGTACCTGCAATTCAGTATCTCCAGCATTACGCCTGGTCATTACATATTCTAGGAGACCTTCAGCAGCTTCCCGTTGTTGTAATTTATTATTTATGAGAATTAACGATTCTACAGCATGGGATCCCAACACTGATCCGACTCCTTGTCTAAACTCTTCTTCCTTGTAGTGAAGAGCTTTAGCGTATGCTCTGCAGTGCATGGCTCGCTCGCCAAGTAGGTGGGGCTTAATAGGTAACGATCCACGATCACAGTGCTCCATAAACTCTGCTAGGTTTAGAATTGTCTGAGTTATTTCGGGTAAGTCGGGAACCAAGAGAGCTTGTTCCAAGGCCTGGACCAATTCAGTCTGCATTGCTTCGGATAGCTCTGTCCAACATGACACAAATGCAGCATTAAACAAGTCCCTCAACAGTTGGGAATAATTTTGGGCGAGAGCGAGACAGGACCTTAAAGTGAAAAATAAAATTGCACTGATTAGTTAATACATACTTAATTATGACAAATAAATTTTAAATAGTATTATAATATTACCTTAATAACCATAATACTAAATGAATAAATAGGGAATCCACAAATAAATGGAGGACAATGAAGCTCAAAAGAAATATAAATATTGTTGTTGATAATGATATCATTTTAAAGATGAACTATATTTTTCTGAATTTTTTTCATATTTAATCAAACTTATACATATTAAATTATTTTCATATTTTACGATTTAGTACTATTTCAATTCTGCATTGTATGTATAATATCATAATTTAACCTTAGAGCTGGGCTTTGTGATTCCTTAAGAAGACCAATACTTAAGTTGCGTAACCATTCCAACCAGTCATCTTTAGAAACTCTGCGGCTGGCAGTCCAAGCCAATCTGAGATTGTCAGCATTCACGTGCAGTTTTTTAATTGTTGTTGTATCGCTTGACGTTAAACCTATCTGTAATAATAATTTAATTCTAAACTCTAATTTTAGTTCTTTAAACTCTAAACTTTAATTCTAAATTACAGCTATTTTAATATGACGAATTGGAAAATAATTATTTGATTTTTTTTCACAAGAACATTAAATATGTATCTCAATATTGAGTACTTAATTGTTAGAAATGGTGCAATTTTTGCATTACTGTAATAAATATTGCAAAATTAACTTTTTTTGTCAAATTTACGATTTCTTTATGATTTTCGCAACCGCATCGCGATTTCAAATTATTTTTGGCATCTCGAATTTCGAATTAACGAGGTTTTACTGTACTGCTTTTGCGCACATAATTCATAAAGTAAATATACAAACATTAAACTATTGACTTGGAATACTGATATGGTGAGGTCTGAAACTACTCAAGAAATATTTTGTTTATTTAACCTTGAAAACGGGGACATGAGTGTCATGTCCACGTTTTAACTTTACCATTCTCATGATAAAAAGCCATGAAACTTTATGTCCAGTAAAAATAACACATTGGATGCTTTGTAAGCATCATACTAATTAAATCAGTCTCCACCATTAGGTGTTAACCAGCACACTCTTATTTTGAAGACTTACCTCATGGTTATTGTGTCCTGTAAACCAATGTCTAGTTAACAGGAAGTCCTCATCCATGGCGAGGGTGGTATTAGATTGCAATTTTGAAATTAAAACATCATATTTTTGACACGGAATTCGATGCTTATTGATGACCTTTTGAACCAGAGGTATGAAATGGTTGAATTTTCTTCCCAGCTGAACCACTAATGCACACAAAGTATCCATAGCAGTCAGTCGTAGTTCTGGACAAGTTTCCATGCTCCGAACTAGCGGATGTACAATTCGAGATGTCAGATCGGTGAAGTCCAAGCAATCTGCCAAACGATGAACTGTTTCCATCGCTACTTTGCAAACTGACAATGGACAATCACTGGAATCGAACAATCTCACTATCGGTGGTAAAACCAAATGAAGATAATCATCCAAATTGTCACGAAACTTCTGTAAGGCGAGTAGCAATTTTACTGTAACGGTGCGTTCTTTGCTAGAGTCGTGCGATAAAACGCGCAGAATTTGAGGAATCAACTGTGGTAAATATATTTTGAATTCCGCCCCTAAAGCGACAGCAATATGTTCAACCAGCAAAATCAAAGTTGTCTGGAGAGGGCTGTTGGGTGTCCAGAATTCTTTTATCAGATCAAATATTTTATCCAAATAATTTCTAATATGCTGCTTTACAATAGCTATCAATGTAGCCAATTGAGTAAAAAGAAAGTCACGAAAAGTGATATCTGCCATTCGTACAACATATAAGAGACTGGGCATAACTTGAGAAATGTACGGCACACACTTAATTCCAAGGGACTGGAAAATAAATGTTACAGCTTGCACCACACTCGTGTGATGTTGAGATAATGTTGGATCACGAATTATACGCATTAGAGTCGATATCGCTATTGCAGGATAGTACTCTTCTAGCATCGATGAAGACATATTGACCAACATTTCGCTGGTATTCATATCAAAATTGTTTTCATCAGTTTTTGTATCGGCCAGTGATAAAAGATTCGAATCAACTTGCCCGTCTATCAAACCGCATGTTATTTTATGTTTGTATGGATCCAGAGCTCCCAGCAAACCCAAAACTCGTATAGTTTCACGCCTTATGACTGGTTGCTGTTCAGTTTTTAAAAAATTTATCAAAACATCCATTAAATTAGGAAATTGCGAATAAGGTGTGACTACTTGACCGGTAGCACTAATTAGCTGACCAAAAGCCCAAAGTGCTACACTTCTCTTTTCAGGAGCACTGGCATCAGCCAGCAGGTCTAATAATATAGATAATAATTCTGGCATCCATTTTTGTAAGCCATTTCCATCACCATTAACTTCCGCTAAATCTCCAATTGCTCTAAGTACACTCAATACGACCCCGGGGTTTGTATCTGACTCCTTTAACTTTGGAACCAGCACATTTAAAATGGGTTCCATATAAGGTCTGATCAGACGTGGAGCATTTACAATTAAATGGTCTAGCATTCTCGCAGCTTGCTCTTTGTTACGACTCATCCCAGAATGCTCCAGCTCCGTTAAGAACTGGATTAGTGTTTTCCTTAAGCTTGGCATTACATATGCAGGGTTGACTGTACTAAGCCTACCAATTGTGCATATAGCCAACTCGCGTATTTCAAGAACTTCATCATTCATAGCTATGAACAATGAACTTAAATTTTCAATCTGGGCTAAATGCGAATCAAACGTGTCATCCAGTGATGCTAGAACCCAGTAACGGACGTCGCAATCTGTGTCTGTAATACCGACAACTAGAAGCTTTCCCAGAACGTCAGCAACAGTACATGTTACGGTATGAGAATATTCTTTTTGGTGTGATTGAATTTCAAGCGCAAGAAGCCTGCTGCAGGTTCTGACTGCTTCCAGTCTGATTTCCTGTTGCTCACTCTGCAAGAAGTGATTTGCGCAACGTCTGACAAATTGCAGCAAGCTGTATCCGTCAAAATCAAAAGTTCCCAATGTTCTCAAAGCCAATACAATACTGGAAACATCGTGAGACTCCGATGCCATAGAGAGTGAACTCATTTGCTGTTCCAAATGTTTAGGCATTCCAGGGTGAAGTAAAGGCTTATTCATCAAAACTAATGATAACATTTTCAATAAGCCTTCGGAAATATCTTTTTTCACAGATGGTACACTTTGAGCTAGCTCTCTCAAGCATATTGTCAATGCTGGACTCAATCCAGTCGCCATCATGGAATCTAAGATATCTTTGATATCTACAGCGATCATTTCATTTACAGCTTTTCCCAACAGAGAAATACATACAAACACTGCTGGATCCATAGCTATACGCTTTTTACTCGGAGTGTCATTGGAAGGAAGGGCTATCTTTATAATATCCATTATCCTAGGAAGGTAGGGTTTTATTTCTTTCTCAACAGCAATGGCAATTAGGCCGATGGTCGTGAAGGCCATGTTCCGATCTTTTTCCCTTCCTCTCAGTGTAGCTAATAAATAATTTATTGTAGAATTTAAATGTTTCTTCACAAAAACCTCTTTATTGAAAGCTGCCAAGCGTGGTATAATAATTAACAGTATTTGTTGAACGTGTGGCGATCTCGATAGCCTGTGAGCCATGATATCTAAAAATAAAATAACATATCAGCTTACCAATGAAGATATATCAGCAAAGCATAAAATAAAGAACACACATTGTATTTATTAACGCAATGTGTAAAAATGTATACCTGCACATATGGTGTCATATTTTTCTATAACGAGTTGGCGGCAGGCAGCCGACTCATAAACACTGGTAGTTTGAGAGCTACTGGCAGAGCTACTTGACACATCAATATGATGTCCCCTCCAACTCAAGGGACTTCTGAGACGGGGCATCATGGATATAATATCTTCAGTGAGACTGATTTCTTGGTGGGTATCTAAAGCTTGCATCAAATTAGTATATTTTCGTTCCCAAGCAGCTTGTGAACATCTTAACAATTCATTTAACACCAGCACACCTCCGTGGATTCTGTCTTCTCGTGTCACCCCTTTCTCCTTAATAGGCTGGTCATCGAGACAGCTGACTGCTTCGCGGTAGCACTGGATGTACCACTGCGGGGTGTGGGTCTGTTTAACACTTTCCCGCTGAGCAGTTACCACTAGACTAGCCTGTAAAGCCTTACTTCCAGCTTCTCTGATGAGCGCTTTCGGATCTCTCATCGCTATAAATATATGGTCAAAAAATCCAGACACTTGTTGGTGAAAATACGTCGGCATAGCTACAGCCAGTTCCCTCAAAATTAAAACTGCTGAATGACGTTTGCCTTCATTTCTCTCAACAGAAAGCCATTCAAATGCTCTCTTCACCTCAAACTCCACATATTCCGCCCTTTTTGCTCCAGATATTGCTGCAAGGCGTCCCACAGTTTTGGCAGCAAGTTCCATAACACCGACATCGGATGAAGGAAAGAGGTTTCGCAAATAGTTGGCAAAGCGGGATATTCTGGTTTTAGTTGTATCACAATCGCCACTAATTAGGCACACTAAAAAATATTGATGTAATTCATTCACAATGCATGAGTTAGTATTATATTATAAGTCAATATCAGGGTTTGAAAAAATCCGATTTTTATAATAAAAAAAAAAAAACAGATTTTTTGATATATATCTGATATATATCAAAAATTGGATTTATATCCAATTTTTTTTTCTCCTTTGCACACGTCGATTGATACAAACTCGAAATAATTAGGAATTTTATTTTGTATATGATTTATTATTTATTAAATAAATGAATTGCATACTGAAAAAAGCTTATATACCTATGTAATTATTATATATAAGTTATAAAAGTTGCTCTTTCTAATGTAGTGTTATGGGTGTTTGTTTCTTTGTGTGAAATAAAAAACGGATTATATGAAACAAATTAAACTAAAAAATAACCATAGCACTTTTAAAATACAACTAGCACCATCTAGTAACAACCGCAGATATTAAAAAAAAATCTATAGCATTTTTTCAAATACAACTAGCGCCATCTATTAACATTTGCAGAAAGTTTTCTTGGATATATATCAAAAATAAAAATCGAGCCATAAATATTGTGATATATATTGTGATATATATCATGATATATATCCTCGAACCCTGGTCAATATAAAAATCTTTTCACAATTTTATATTTAATTCAGAGAAAGAAGAATAGGGAAATTTCACATATTACAAATAACAATGAGAATACACGAAATAGATTCATAAATACTAATTATATTATGTGAATCAGTATGGATAATGTGGATAATCATTCATAATTTTTATTATAATTATATAAAACTTAAAAAATACGACTTTATTAAAATGCACATGATTGGTGGTGACGCATCAGGTAGCGCTTTAGGTATATTGCAGTAGTGTTTGTATATCTGGGTACCATAAAATTGTGACGCACGTACTCGTGCTAGTGAAATGACATGTTTTGGCGGGAATTTAAAATGTTAAATTTCAAAATCATTTTTATACTCTTAATGTACGTATAGAATTTTTTTTTTTCGTAGACTTATTAACTAGATTAAAGTAAAGATTATTCTTTAATAAAAAGTGTAATTTCCTTATTGTGAAATTATTAAACTCATATTAAAGGAAAATCTTAGTGTGTTTGGTGAGATATTCTGCGTTATTCTAAAAATAGCAATATTGGGATGTAAAATCTTTATCCCAACAGTGTGGTCGGAAGGAGAAAGAAGTACACAATGGTTATCCGTCAAATTTCAAATATAAAAACAGTCCCACAATGATTTCCTTTTCTATGGTCCAACTCGACAATGATAATTTTGTCACAATTTTACATCAGGATGTTGTGAGAGAATAAATTAATTAGCTTTAAATATAGCATTAGTACTTATTTCATGTAATTTTAGTCGAAACATGAGAATTGTGAGGTTTCATTTGCGCCAGAGCCTGACTGTCAGATTAGACCGGAGAAATCGGACATCGCAAATAAAGGCATTTACTTTGAAAAAGATCTGAAAATATACAAAATTTTCTTATTTAAGTACGATGAACACTAAATACCGACGTATACCTATGTCTTGTTTATTCTTTATTTTTATTTTCGTCTACTGTGTGTTGGGATAAAGATCTTACATCCCGATATTGCTGTTTTCAGAATAGCACAGATAATTCTGCTTGTCTTTTTATTTGTAAAGTTTTATGAGCTTTCTTTCCGCCTCTTTTAAGTCTGACAATTAGCCAAAGAATACTACAGACACATGTAAGCAATGTATTCATGGCAGGCACAAGAGACCTTCTAATAAATAAATGTTAAGGCAGTGTTCTTTGTAGAAATGACAAATATAGAAATGAACTCATACATGATTCGATTTGTGTGTATCATATTTTTGACTATCATGTATCAAGCAATTCATGGAGGAAAAATCAAACCTCTAAATATGCAACTGGCCAAAAAATACGTAACAAAAAATCTTAAGAAACAATAGATTCACAAACCAATTGCAAGGACGCCTCCTTTTTTTTCATTTACATCACTGCCAGAAACCATTTCAAATATATGATGATTGAAATCATCCAGAAACTGCGTGATTTCATCCTGAGGTACTTCGCGGAGTTCTGTTTTGACATACAGATATAACTCGCGAGCTGTTTTGCTGCGGGTTTCGGCATTTCTTGATTTAAGTCCAGCGACAAACTGCTGGACTAACGTCGAAGACATTTTATAATTTGTCACGCAAATCAATAATTATAAACTTTTATGAATACATTTCTCCGAAGGTAAAAACCGTATCATTATAGGAAAACTGGAAATAAAACGAGAAAAATTCACAAAGCATATTAGAAGGCAACTAAATCATGGAAAATTGGAAATGGGTTGGAAAATCAATTGTTTATCTT
The DNA here is from genome assembly GCA_016648135.1 of Agrypnia vestita. NCBI lineage: Eukaryota > Metazoa > Arthropoda > Insecta > Trichoptera > Phryganeidae > Agrypnia > Agrypnia vestita. The sequence continues at coordinate 69,926 of JADDOH010009893.1, forward strand.
AAGCAAAATAGATAGTTATAAATGTGCAAGCAGACAGCCGCACAGAATATAGACCAAAAAGACAGCCGGACCCTTCAACCATAGAACATAGCCATTAGGGATGGGCGTTGAATGGACGGACTAGTTGAAATCAACCGTTGACGTTGCAACGACGCGTCGACGGTTTACGTTCATCGCATGGACTAGTTGAATTCGTAGACGGTGGACGGCGGACGCCGTGGTCGGTGGACGATTCGAGATTTAACGTAATGCAAAGCAACGAGCGAGAGCAAGACAAAACGTCTCCGTTTATTTCTCTCTCATCTCTCGCTGTCGACTTGTAGACGCCATAGACGGCTCGACGGGTAATTTCATTTCAACTCTAAAGTAAATGACCATAGAGTGCAGATCTGTGTACATGAACTATGACAGAGACTTGAAATTTGAATGCATGCGTAGGGCGAGATAGGCTTAATAAGCTATTATCTATTATTTTTTTACTTGATTTGTGCGATGTGCACGTGCGACGTTTCGGTGAATTCCCAATTTTGCGCTGTATAAAATAAAACAATTCTGTTTAATTATTTTATTTTTTATTGAACTAATATTTTACTGCTTACACCTGATATTTTTGTGTATACCTATTTCTTTCTTTATTATATATAGAAAGAAGTATACAAAACAATATGTAAAAGCCTAAAATGTGCGTAAAAAAGTAAATAATAAAATATTTCTTTTTACATATAAACACAAGTAGCGGTTTGACTTTCCCCGAAACTATATTCCTACGAACTTCTTTAAATTTTAAAAATTAGCGTAATAAAAATAGCCGTCGAGCAGCGTCGCGTCGAACCGTAGACAGTTGACCATCGTCCCGATGTTTAGATAGAACGTCCGCGACGTCCGCGTAACGAATTTGATGCGTCAACTAGTTGACGAATTCAACTAGTTGACCGTCTCGTCGATGGACGCACGTGGACGGTCTCGTTTCGTCGACGGTAAATACGTCGACGACCCATCCCTAATAGCCATAGAATAGACAGACGACAGACTATAGCACGACTAGGGGTGGGTAAAAAATATCGATCGTCGATATATATATTTCTTGGGTATCAGTTTTTTTCTGGCGACCTTTTTTTTAGTACCTTTTTCACTTTTTTCTTGGCGACCTTCCTTTTTTGGTCATGGATATATTTTTTTTCGATATATCGATAGTTTTTTCCGATATATCTTTTTTTTTTTTGGAGAACTTTTTTTGTGGGTACTTTTTTTTCTGGGGACCTTTTTTTGGTCATCGATATTTTTTCTCGAATAATCGATATATTTTTTCCGGTGACCTTTCTTTTTTTTGGTCGCCAAAAGCTTATTCCCCTTACATTTTTTAAAAATAATATGGATAAATGTCGATATTTTTTTCGCGATGTATATCGATTATTTTAGATACTTTTTTAAAATATCGATTCGATATATATCGATATTTTTTTCATTAACCCATCCCAAAGCACGACTATAGATAGTAGATAGAGTAGGGATGGGTCGTCGACGTATTTACCGTCGACGAAACGAGACCGTCCGCATCTGTCCATCGATGAGACGATCAACTAGTTGAATTCGTCAACTACGCGACGCCGCTCGACGGCTCAACCATTGGCTATTTTTATTACGTTAATTTTTAAAATTTAAAGAAGTTCGAAGGAATCTAGTTTCGGGGAAAGTAAAACCGCTACTTGTGCTTATATGTAAAAATAAATATTGTATTATTTATTTGTTTACGCACATTATAGGCTTTTACATATTGTTTTATATACTTCTTTCTATATATAATAAAGAAATAAGTAGGTATACACAACAATATCAGGTGTAAGCAGTAAAATATTAGTTCAATAAAAAATAAAATAATTAAACAGAATTGTTTTATTTTATACAGCGTAAAATTGGGAATTCACCGAAACGTCGCACGTGCACATCACAAAAAATCAAGTAAAAGATAATTGGTTCGCACAGGATCAAAATTCGAAGAATAAAAATATTTATTGCTTAATTTGAAATATGTTATAATATTAAATATTAAAAATAAATGTCTTGAATCGTGTATAGGGTCCAGGCCGTAAAGGCAAAATAGCTTAAGAATAACTGTAAATATGTGTTTGATAATTATGTATATAACTGTCAATGAGGGTCCCGTTAATGAGTCATCCATTAGAGCGACGACCGCGGCCGAGGGAGAGAGATTAAAATCTCACAATGAGTCACTCGGGCCGCGGGCGCGCTTAATTAAATATTTTAAATTTTGTTTTTGAGATAAAATCGCAAAGTAAAAATCAGGTAGTCGCCTACGGAGCGGTCAGCTAAAGCGTATTTGCTCAGCATCTCCGGACCAATAGAGATGGGGCAGGTAACAACTGACACCCACACGGCTCGTGACTTGAGATAGCGCGCCGTACATTTTTTCGTACGGCGCTAAATTTAGATTCACTATCTCTAGAGAACTCAATAATTAAAGTGTGAGGTGTCATTTTCTTCAGAAAAACAAGGGCTACCTGATGCGATATTAATAATTTAGATATTTTTATAAATAAAGAAGTTTCATTTTTTGTCACATGCACGTGATTTGCAAGCGCTGACATGCCCGGACAGTAATCTGCGTATTACACCCACATGCGGGCATGTCAGACGCACATTTTGACATATGACTCATTAGCGGGAGATATGAGAGAGCGGATTTATCTTAAAAAATATCCGCGCGCCGCGAGATATGCGCCGCCGATGCACGGTATCGCCGGCGCCCAGCGGTCGTTCCGCTAGGCCGAGCGCACAGCTTCCGTGGTCCACCACGTTACGCCGATGCCTACAATAAAGATGTAAATCCCCTCTTTCACTAATCCCTTTTTGGCAGTTATTTTCCCGTTATTTTGGCTGGACCCAAATAAAAAGGCTGCGAAAACCTAGCGAAATCACAGTGCTCTCAGTGCCTTAGTGCCAGTAAATATTTGTTGCCGTGTATGTGCGACAAATAGTTTTTTATAACGTCACTCTGCCCGTTTTTCGCTAGGTTTCCTTCTGAAACAAAAACTTTGCTTTTATTTTTCTTGTGTGTAAATTGTTGTGAATTAAAACCCCTGAAGAAACACCGTCGATCGTAGCGTTGCTCTCCGGTGTTTCCAAAGTATCATCATCATCATCAAGATTTAGAAGCGAGTTGTGACTCATCGTCAGTGACGTCACGACGCCCGGAGCACAGCAGACAGGCGAGTAATCGGTGATCCACCCTATTCTAAAATAATTGTTTGTTACGGGCGTGTCTGTCCGTAACAATATTAATATATTTTATATATTAATTTTATATATTATAATTAATATATTAAATTACAATGCGAATAAGATTCTACTTAATTCGTGAGCACTGTAATTCGAAATTAAACTCGTTCTAGTTACTCGAGAATCTTCCACTTGTATATAGAAATTGTTATACACAACGTTAGTATGGCTCTGATAACATCGAACACTTCTCCCAAGTCGGTAGGCACTTTATCACTGGTTAGTATCCACCCGTCGTTTCGCTTTCTACGGTCGTGATCCGCTTGTCAAAAACAACTGATGATGCTGCGCGTCTTGTTCTTAATTTATACATTCAGGTTTCTTTCAAAATATAACAGCCCGGGACCCTTTAATTTTTCACAATTGTTCTCAATTTCTAAAAATGTTATGACACTATTGTTGGCTAATATACCACCAAGAATTTCGAGTGGGTAGAGTCAAAGATAATGTTCGTACTCTATTATTTTCAGAGTTGCTTCTTTTTCCGTATCTATGTTATCCTTGGGTGTCAAATAGGCCTTCCCTAGGGTTCAAAAATGTTTGGGGAGTTTATAGTTTATCATAATTTTAATTTAACTTTAGTTTGATTACATTGGAAGTGCTATTTACAATATATTTTATACATATTGTCACATATCATTGTGGCGAAGTGAAACAAATCAAACACTTTTTTTTTTTTCCTATTTATTTTCTTTACATTTTATAATATCTAGTCCCACAAAACGTCTAAAAAGACGTTTGTCTATAGGTTTATTTTTACAATTGAAAGTTGCACTATTACAAATAGTGTAACTCATAAATTACTATTACTTTATAAACGTAGAAATAAAAAACGAAAACAATTAAGTACAAAAAACAAAATAAAAGAAATTTTCAGTACAAAGTTAAAAATTTAAAGGAAATTAAAAAAAGATCAATAAATAAAGAAACAATC